>CM077160.1:144328136-144439991 GCA_039583875.1 Platanthera guangdongensis | reverse complement strand
ACTTCTCAGAGGACATCTTCAGAAGTTGTCGCCACCGAGCGGGATTTGGAGTATTTCAACAAAAGACAACTGCTATAAGGTTACTGTGGCCAGTCTTCCGCCCGGACTGAGCGACTAAACACATTCACTCTGAAGGCGAGATTTGTTGCGATTCTAGTGGCCACTTTAGAGGGGGGGTGAATATGAGTTTTTAAGTAAGTTCAGGAATTTAAAATAAAATTTTACCAAGGACTGCGTAGTCTAGAAGCTACCACGAGCGGTAAGGCTACCACGTGGCGGTAGGTCATAGAGAAGCTTTTCCTTGTAAAAAATTTTACTTTCTAATTTTCTACACAACCCTCATAGTCTAGAACATGCAACTACAAATTCGAGATAAAATAAAAGAAATATAAATTTATTCAAGTTGAAACACAAGGGTTCACAACAATGTAACTTGATCTCCATGACACCGGAGATCGGAGGCAATGAAACTAACATTTTTTTTTTATTTTTATACAAACCCTCAACTAGAAACGGTTGGCTCTTTCTCTTCGTCCCAAGAAATTGACGGGACGACGCTTCACAGTCTTCCCAAAAAGGTCTTAGAGCTTATTAGGTCTCCCAGATCTAGATATCCTCCCAGGACGTTTTCCCACGGAACCCTTCTGGATTCTGACGACCTCCCCGGTCGATTTTCCACAAACTCAGAACAATTAGAAAGGAGAAAATACAAATGAAAATAAAAGAGTTTTAAATTATTGCTTCCTTAAGTAAGAATTATTCTATAGAACGGTGTGTGGTTGAGGCTTCTGAATGTCGTTCTTTTTGCACTCGATCAATTGTTGATGGTCGTTGGAGACTTCGCTCTTCGGAGTTTTTCGATCATGAACGGGAGGCAGAAATTTTGCTTTTTCTTGCTCAAAAATGGTTGTTCGCACCACAGAGGCGGCAACCGAACCCTATAAGTGCAATACTTCTTCTTTCCTCAGAAAAAGAAATGAGCGTTTTTATACTCTTCATTAAAATAAGCTACTGCCGGCGGTAGAGCTAGCGTGGCGTAGTCGATCTTTTCATACGGTACCGCCAGTTGTCCATTAAATTAGGAAAAATATCCTAAACATATTTGGTCCACTTTTGAATACCGCGGCGTGGTAAGGCTAGCACCTGACGGTAGCGATTCATCCTCGATGCAGTCGAATTGACGGTCGTTGACATGGATAGTGCCTGGCAGTAGGGCTAGCGCATTGCGGTAACTATTTCTCCTCGATGTAGTCGAATTGCCTAGCACCAGGCAGTCGGGCTAACGCCTGGTGGTAGGGCTAACGCCCGGCGGTAGGGTTAACGCCTGGCGGTAAGGATAACGCCCGGCGGTAGCATTTTTTCCTTGAAGTAGTCGAATTGGCTAGCGCCCAGCGGTAGATCACAGAGAAGAAATTTTGCGCGCTCAACATTAATTCTTTGTCGCTAGCACCAACGGTAGGGCTAGCTCCGGTAATCAGTCAAAGACCTTGAAACTTTCGTTCTTCATACCTATAAACCTGCATACTACAGCCAACACAATTATGATCAAATATAACTTGAGATTTGATATTGTCAAACTAAAGAGATGTTGACCACGGGTTCCAAAAAAACTCCACCTTTTGATAATATCAAATCTCATTCATGAGAAATAAATCATTAGTACCAAGGCCAAGCTAGAAGTCGCCCAGGACCGGATCGCCGAGTTGGAGACTCACCCGATGTCAGCGGAAGCTCGACCTACACCGGAAGATACTTGCCCAGCTGGGCATCAGCCGGCGGTGAGTACTCATGGGATGGGGAAGAAGATCTGCTTCCACGAAGATTAGATGCCCGCGATTCATCGTGGCATTGCACGAGCAACGAGAGACAACGTTCTCGCCAAGCTGAGGTTCGATGTCTTCCTTGGCTCAGAAGCCGATCACCTGATCGTGATGGACCTCATCCACGGTATTCTCTCTAAGGAGTCAAACTCGCCAGGTCATGCCCCGTCTCCTGCTACTGACTCCGACGATGATGAAGATAACAGCAGCGAGGAGGGCAGTGATGACGGTGATGGCGATAATGAAAAAGACGACGAGGAAGATGCAAGCGATGAGGACGACAACAATGAGGAAGATGTCATGATTTATGATGAGGAGGATTACAAGCCCAATACTGGTGACGACGAGTCCTAGTCGGACGGTGACTTCCTACACATGATCATGTAAATATAAATAAAGTAGATATAAATTCTTTTTGGACGAACCTTTGATCAAAGCGTCGTTGTTTTTGTAAAGCTTGCCATATTTGTAATGATAAGATTATTTTGCTAGCTTTTTTTTCTATATTTGTATTCTTATTCACATGTTTAATCTCCTTTGATACTCGCTAAGCTCATAGGCTCAGGGAGATTAAGTGCTCGTTGTGCGCAATACTTGCTCGTATACTCGTTCATACTTACTCGCATGATGTTGCTCGCGAATCATTACTCGCACCTGCATGCTCGCACGTCGCTACTTGAAGTTGTATTCCTGTATGTCGCTATTCGCACTTGCAGGCTTATACAAAGGACAACATAATCTGTTTGTTTTTCACATGCTTTGGTGAAATTGCCTAAGGAAAGGCACTTAATGAAAAGAAACAGAAAGTTTTTTCTGCTTGCTGACTATGATATTTAGGATATGGGAGTTGCAATCGAGGGGTTCTCGTAGGACACACACTCTCGAGGCCAACACTCTACTTCAACCGGCAAAGAACCGAAGGGATCCAGAGATAGGGAACGATGGTCAGGGGGTCCAACAGGATGCACACACTCGAGGCCTCCATCTATTACGGACTCGAACTTCCCGAAACTTTACTGTTTAGCTGCTTCCAAAAGCATGGCGGGTTATCCCACCTTGGCATTAACAGAGATGCGTCCTGCTTCGCAGGACAAAAATCGCTAAGAACTGGTCTTTCGGTCTTATCAAAGACCGATGATGCCTTTACCTAAGATGTCACTTTGTGAGGTCACCCTTCATCGAGTTTGGGAGGTTGGCATCCAGACCTGTTCATGATAGTTCCTCCAATCGGATGAGAAGTGCGATTTGGTAGGTAGCTAGGCCAACATACAAGGGGGTACCAAATCTCGACTATCAATGCAGGGGCTTGGGCTTACAAGAATGCTTTTAAGACTAGACACACCATCTCATCACCCGCTCTGGGCGTTTTAGGAGAATCAGATCAGAGGCGAGTTTCCCCAATCGATCGTGGGGATTGACTTCACTGCTTTTAGCTAACTTTAGATGATTCGAAGAAGGAAGACAACTCAAACTAACCCATGTTTCAGGGAGCGAGGATTTTTATTAAAATGTAGAAGCAACTTTACATACAAGCAGTCATTACGTGTTACCACTAGGGAAAGAACCTTTTCAGGTCATCCCCGCTCCTAGTGCTTCCCAATAACTCTCCTTGATTCTGTAAATGATAGCCTCCAGTGGCTAGAGCGTCTTGGACGATGAAGGGTCCCTCCCAATTAGGGTTCAGCTAGCCAACGGCTGCTACCCTACCGGCCGCGTCCACCTTCTTCATGACGAGATCTCCTACAAGGAACTGCTTGAGACAAATGTTTTTTGTCGAAGTGCTTTGCCATTCACCTCTTGACCTCCTCTTGGCTGATAGAGGATAGGTCTTGAAGCTCTCGATGCAGTCCAGAGAAAGCATCTGATCATCTTCGCTCTCTAGGCGCCATTCTTTACTACCTCTCCTAATGCAACTACTCTCGGACTCCGGACCTCGAATTCTACTGGGATGAGAGCCTCAAACCCGTGGGACAACTTGAAAGGTGTTTCCCTTATGGCCGAGTAAGGATTTGTTCTCAGAGCCCATAGGACTGAAGGTAGTTGCTCCGCCTAGTTTCCCTTCATGTTGGTGACATTCTTCTTCAAGAGGTTAATGATCAACTTGTTGGCGGTATCCACCTGTGTGTTTCTCCAAGCATGGTGGACAGAGGCAAATCAAATTTTGTCCATACCCGCTTGTAGAATTCTTCCAGCTCCAAGCTGGCAAACTGCGGGTCATTGTTGGTGATGATGGCTAAAGGGATCCCAAACCTATGGGCAATCTATCCCTAGATTAATTTCTTCACGATCTGAAATGTGGTCTTGGCGAGAGCTTTTTTCTCAATCCACTTAGAGAAGTATTCGATCATGATGAGAATGAACTTCCTCTGACTGCTAGCCTGAGGTAAAGGGCCTATCAAGTTCTTTCCCCAGATAGCGAACGGTCAAGGGGCTGTGATTGAGCAAAGTTTTTGAGCTGGATGTACCTGAAGGAGAGCAAAGAGTTGACACTATGGACATTTCTTCGAGAAGTCTTCTGCATCCTTCTGAATGGTTGGCCAGAAGTAGTCATGCCTTAGAATCCTATGCTTTAGAGTGCAAGTCCAAGAGTGGCTGTCACACTCTCCTGAATGATTTTCTCTGAGCATTCAAGTTATTTCTGCCTCTGACGGGCATCTTGCTAGGGGGCCCGAGATGGTCTTGTTATATAGCTCTCCTTCATGTAGCAGATAGTAGGTTGCATTGTACCAAAAGTTCCTCTAGTCTCCTTCGCTGGCAGGAAGTTGGTCCGTCATTAAGAAAGTAACTAACGGGTCCTTCCAAGAAGCTCTCTACTCATTCTCCATCATCTCCCCTTCCTCGACGGATGATCAAAACAACTCTATCACAGTTCTATCGGTCCTTGGGCCATACTTGGCTAGGTAGTCCGCCTATAATTCTCCTCCTTGGGCACATGCTCGGTGATGAAAGATTGAAAACCTCCCACTAAGCCCTTCACCTTTGTCATGTTTCTCTACAGGATGGGGTCTCTCTCCTTGAGATCTTCAATGATTTACAATGCAACCATCTTTGAGTCGGTGAAGGCCTTGAGATCCTGAATTCTCAACTCTTTGACAAGATGCAAGCCTACTACCATGGCTTCATACTCTGCTTAGTTATTCATGACGGAGAAGAGGATATCGACTTCTTGCTCGATCCTAGTTCCCTGCGGGCTCACCAGCACGATGCCTGAGCTCACTGAGCTCTTTCCCCAAGCCCGGTCCACCAACATCTTCCACGATACTGGGCTGGAAGAGCCTTCGTCTCCTCCTGCCTCGGCCGAGAAGTCGGCTAGGAAATATGCCACTGTCTGGTCCTTGATCGCCACTCTTAGCGAGAGAGAGATGTTGAATTCACTGAGTTCTATCACACACTTCGCCAACCTTCCCGAATGTTCCACTATATCCAAGATACTTCGCAAAAGATGATTATAGACGACCTTAATGGAGTGAGCTTGAATGTATGGTCGGAGTCTCCATGCTCAAGTTTCCAAGGCAAAAGATAGCTTCACTAAGATGGGATACCTTATCTCTGCCTGCCTCAGTACCCTACTCATATAGTAAATGGGGATCTGCCTCTTTCCCTCTTCTCTCACGAGCACAGAGCTGAGTGCCTCCGCTCCCACTCTTGGGTAAAGGGGGAGATCTTACCCTTCTTGTTGTCCTTAGAGTACAGGAGCTTGAGCTTGCTGCTGCTTGAGCTTTCCAAAAACCTCCTCACACTTTGCGGTCCCTCGAACTTCTGGTTGCCTCAAAGAGTTTTAAAAAATGGAGAGAACTTCTCTCCTACCTTGGATAGGAAGCAGCTAAGACCTGCCAGCCTTCCGGTCAGCCTTTGAACTTCCTTGGAAGTCTTCAGGGATTCCATCTCCAGGATGGCTCTTACTTTGTTGGCATTAGGCTCTACCCCACGGAGTGAGGAGGAGACCTAAGAACTTTCCCCTCCCTACACTTAAGACACACTTTGCTGAATTAAGCCTCATCTTATACTTTTGTAGAGTTGTGATAGTCTCCACCAGATACTTAGTGTGCTTCGTGATGCTTCTGCTCTTAACTATGGGGTCATCCATGTACACTTCCAGTTTCCAACCCTTTTGCTCCTTTAAGACTTGGCCCATCTTTCTTTGGTAGGTTTCTCTAGCGTTCTTTAGTCTGAAGGGAGTCATTCTGTATCTATAGCAGTAGTGGCTAGTGATGAAGGATAAATCGTGGCAGTCAGGGGGATGCATCCGGATCTGGTGATACCATGAAAAAGCATCAAGGAAACTCATCTCAGGAATGCCGGCGAATGAATCAACCAGCGTTTTAATTTGAGGCAAGGTGTAGCAATCCTTCAGGCAAGCTTTATTTAAAGTAGAAAAGATAATACATTGCCTTCAGCCCTCTCCGGACTTCTTAACTGTTACAATATTGGAGACCCAGCCGGGATACCGAATCTCCAAAACAAAACCCGCCTTTAGTACCTTCTTCACCTCCTACCGATCGGCTTGGCTAGCGCAACTACACTCTTTATTTTCTTCCGACGGACAAGGTAAACCTTGGGATCCGGGTTAAGGTAATGGAAGGAAACCTCTGTGATAGTCCCTGGCATCTTTGCGGTGCTCCAGGCAAAGATGTCTATGTTTTCTTGCAGACGGGTCGTCATCTCCACCTTTCCCTCCAGTGACATGGATCTCCCAACCTTCAGCAGCCCAGGTTCTCCTCCCTTGGAGATCACCTCTACTTCCTCCAGCTCCTCGACTGTTCTCAACCCGTCTTCTCTCTCCATAATCTTCTCATGCCTCTCTATATCTTCCATCCAGCTGATGGTACTGATGACACTAAGATAGTACTCCCTGGTAGCTATCGCACGGACCTCACTTGGACATCACACATGCAGTACTTCAAGCACCGATGATATGACAATGGGATCACCTTGAAGTAGTTGATGAGGGGACTTTCAAAGATCGCGTTGCAGAAGCTCGGCGCGTCCATGATGACGAACCTTCATCGGATCGAGGTGCCACAAAGGGTCACCATAAGATTTGTTATTCCTTCCACCTCCTTCTTCTCTTCGGAGAAGATAAATAGGGCTTCGTCCGCTGCTAGGACTCTGGACTCTTCCACCTGCAGTCTGACGAATGTCCTCTTGAAGATGGCATTCACCAACATTGTCCGCCATGATTCGGTCAATGGTGAAGTTCTCGATGGCAGTTTGGATGACGAGTGCATCATGAAAGGGATTCTCATTCAACATGTCCTCAGAAAAAGTGATCTCCTCCAACGACGGCGGTGTTTGAGAGGTCGAAGAGACGCTCTTGCGCTACATCTGATGGAGACTTCCCTTGCGGGAAGCGCTAAGCCCAGCTACTTCGTGGATCACTCCTACCTGCCCTCCTCCTGGGACTTGGAACTCCTCCCGCAACCTCCTTGTTTGACCCTGTCCTTGTTCCTCCTCCTCCCTAAAGCTTGGAAAGTTATTGGTCCCGTAGGGGCTTCTTTCCTTAGCTTCTCCCTCTCTGCCTCTCTTGCTTCCAGCCTCCTCCTCGCTTCCCAAAAATCAGGACAAGCCAAGGTCCCATACCCCCTACTCGATGCAGATCGCAGTAAAGGGGAATCTCCTCCGCCTGATTCCTTGATGGCTGATTTCTCACCGGCTGGTTTCTCCTGTGATGTTTATTCCCCTGCTGGGCAATAGTTATCGCCTCCTCCTAGGCTCTTCCTTGCTTCCTCTCTGGTTGGTTGTCGTTCCCCCTCTACTGGTTCAAATATTGGGGTATTCCTAAAGGCCTCAACTGGGGATGGTTTACGGAATATTGGAACCGTTGTGCATCCTCCCTTCTCTCTGGAGCCACTATGGCCCTCCTCACCTCTTTTTTGTGAATCCTCCCCTTCCTCCTCTGCTCACCCTCCTGGGCTCTTCTCTTCTCATCGGCTCCTCTCTCCTCTACTCTACATGCCTCTTCGGCACGACTCCGGCCCTTACTTCTGAAGATCCTCCTCTTTCCCTGCCTCTCAGGTTCTCCCCATCCAGTCTCGTTAAGAAGTCTGCATTCTACTCTTCTCCCTATACAAACTTGTTTACCTTTTCGATCATCGCCTCAAAGGATCTCGGGGGCTTGGAGCTGATTTCCAGACTGAAGAGACTCTGCTTTAGGCAAAACTTTAGGGCCAGCTATAGGGTGAAACCATCCACTTCCACAACTTCTAGAACCTCCTCCTGGAAACGGTCGATATAGTGGCTAAGACTCCTGTGATGCCCTTGCTTGATCTTGAAAAGAGTGGTTGCCTCCTTCTTCTACATCTTGGACGTCGTGAACCTCACCATCAAGCCCAGATGCAGGCCTTTTAAGTGGTAGATGGAACCTCCGGGCAGCTGGTGGAACCAATCTCTCGCCTTCCCATGGAAGGTGATGGAGAAGAACCTGCATTTGAATGCATCAATAATGTTACAGATAGACACCACGACCTCGAACCATTGGATATACCTGACCTGGTCATCTCTGCTAGAGTAGTAGCTCAGGATGGGCTTTATGAAGCCTTCGGAAACTAGGGTTGTTAGTACTTCGTCACATAAGGGGCTCCTCCCTCCTTGGCGATGATGGTCTTTATACTCGCGAGTATCCTCCTCATACTCACTACCCGACCTAGTATCCTAGAACCTCGTTAGTTGTTTTGCATCTCTGAACCTAATCCCCTAGCAGCTCTTCGGACGGTACTGCGACTGCATTGGTCGCTCCTGCTCCACTCTTGCTCGTTCATTTCCTGGTCGCATGGGAGGCTACCCCTCCTCCGACGGCATCACGCAACGAGGCGAGGTTGTCGTGACATCGAGACGAGGAGGGAACCCTGCTAGGATGTTCCTCTTGATCCTCCTTGCGAACTCCTCAAACACTGCCACAATCACAAAGACGCCTCCACTTGTAGAGTTTCTAGCTACATCCTTATTCTCGCCTCCATCCATCATCTCATCTACTCGTGAAACTTTCCACCTTGGCTATGATTCACGTTCATTGCACCAAAGTGTTGAAGCCGGAAAAATCACTACTCTAAAAATCGAATCAAGACAGGCTAAGGTTACTAGTCTAGCGGTCGGCCTCGACGACTTAATGGGCTAGAATACAGAAATAGGGACAACAAAATAGGACCCCGTATGTTGTGGCAGGGAGGTCCCACCACATATTTGGATGCTTAGAAGAAGCTTCCCCTCCCGAACAAAAAATGGTCTAGCATGGTACAACATAGACTCTAGCTGACGACTAAGTCAAGGCGGCGACTAAGAGGAATAATCGTTAGCTCGCTACTTGTCTCTTTGAAGAAAGGATCTAAAGGCTCAGCTCGATGTCCAGAATAAAAGGTGGTCGAGAACTTTTGCGAGATACCGAAGTCCATATCCTTGTACCCCTGTGGTCCTATTTATAGGAAAATCCAAAGAGAGAGGGGTCTTATTTATAGCCCCACCCCCCGGTGACTTGGCAACTTCTGAGGGAGCTTGCTCGGCCGCAGGAGAGCAACTGCCATAGTCGCCTATCTGGTGAGTATATGAGGGGAGCTCGTCGGACTCACACAGGCCTTCTACTATCTCGAATGTTGACTCTGACTCCTGCTGGGTTTTGACATTGACTTCTTGTTGACCTGGATTTGGCGGGATCCACCCTCGATGAATATGGGTTGTACAAGTGTGTTTTATATTTTGAACATGTACTGGGTTGAAACCATTGCTCTCCTTTTTGCTCATTGTTAGACAACGCAATTTTTTGTACGAACGCGATATTTTCGCCCAAACACGCTGATTTTGGTCGGTCGGGATTTTTCGCCCAAACGTGATTTTTCGTCCCGAAAGTAATTTTTCTCCTGGAGGCGATACTTCGTACTAGACGCAATTTTTTTCCAGGCGCAATTTTTTCTCCGAGACACATTTTTTTCTCTCGGACGCTCTTTTTGCCTGAACTCGAAATTTTTGACTGGACGTGATATTTTTGCCGGGGCACGTTTTTCGCTCGGAGGTGATATTTTCGCACGGACAAGATATTTTCACCCGAAAGCAAAAAATGCGTCTGGGCGAAAAAAATCATGTTCAGGCAAAAAAATCTGTTCTGCAAAAAAAACGCGGTCGAGAGATAAAATTGCGCACGGGCAAAAAAAGCATCGGGCGAAAAATTCGTGCCCCAGTGAAAAATTGCGTTTGGGCGAAAAAAATTGCGCCCGGAAAAAAAAAGCGCTCGGGCAAAAAACGTGTCGGGTCGAAAAAACGCTCCGGGCGAAAAATAACGTGTCGGGCAAAACAATCACGTCGGGGCAGTGTCGGGGCGAAAAAATCGTGCCCGTGCGAAAAAAATGCCCCCAGGCCAAAAAAAATTACGGACGGGTGAAAAATTGTGCCCTGGCGAAAAAATCTCATTCGGGCAAAAAAAACGCGCTTGGGCGAAAAAATTGTTCTCGGGCAAAAATATTGCGCCAGGGTGAAAAAATCGCTCGCAGGCTGAAAAAATCGCCTCATGCCGAAAAAATCGCGTCCGAGCAAAAATAGGGCGTCTGGCTAAATAGTCTCGCCCGGGAAAAAAATCGCGTCCTGGCTAAAAATTTGCGTCCGGGCGAAAAAATCGCGTACGGGATTTTCCCTAGTAAACGACAGTGACGGCCCAGGCACAGGATTTCAATGTCGGATTACATTTTCTTTCGCCTCAACATCAGAGGAATCGCGAGGGCTACATACGGGTTTCAGTAAGTGCTTAGGACTTTTTTAAGAGATAAGCGTTTTTTGGATGTCATAAGTTGGACTCATATAGCTTATGAAAAAGTAGCATATTATCAATTTTAAAATAATTGATTTTTAACAAACAGCTGCATAAACAAATAGCTGTAAAACTGCGTTGTGTTTTCAATAGAGATTATACATCAACATAAATTGTCCCAAACAGGGCCTAAGCCCTAGCTCTATTGCTCTGCATACCAAATAATCATTAAATAATTTGTATATATTTCTCACTCATGCACAAATGGCAACAATACAAGAGAACAATGCAAATGATCATTAAATAATTTGTATATATTTCTCACTCATGCACAAATGGCAACAATACAAGAGAACAATGCAAATGATCATTAAATAATTTGTATATATTTCTCACTCATGCACAAATGGCAACAATACAAGAGAACGATGCAAATGATCATTCAATAATTTGTATATATTTCTCACTCATGCACAAATGGCAACAATACAAGAGAACAATGCAAATGATCATTAAATAATTTGTATATATTTCTCACTCATGCACAAATGACAACAATACAAGAGAACAAATAATCTGGAATATAAAAAAAGAAACAAATAAATAGGTTAAGATGAGTAATACCAATATGATGAGATTAATTAGAGGATATCAAATTAAGAGTCAACAAATAGTAGATCTTCCACAAATAGTATTTTCTATTCATGACGTACAACGTTAAAATCTGCATTCCAGCTGTAGATGAGGTGAGGTTATAGGAACAAGTCCCCCTAACTATGCCTTAGAGCTTCAACTATATATAAATGACGTTAGGCTGATAAGAATCATGCATCCTTAATTTTATTTCTTCAACCACACATCACAATTTAATTGTATCCATCAATCATAATTAGTCAGCATGAAGTTCTTCTATCAGAGAATAGTTTTAGTAGCAGCACTCCTAACTCTCCCAAATTTGGGTAATTATTTTCCTCTCTCTCTCTTCCAAATCTAGGTAATTTGTTCCTCTCTCTCTATATATATATATATTCCTTTCTCCCAAGCACAGTTAATTATATGATCCAACTATTGTTTAATTATATGATATTAAAATTTTTATATAGGTTATAGTTTAGGACATGGGATATATAGTTTGTCTAGCCTTATAATATATATAGATCAGAATGGAGGTGTACTAATAGTTTGAATTAATTTGCACGTAACTAAACTAATAATGTGCTGATATTGGTTGTAGTGATGGCAAATAAACTCCCTCAAGGTTGCACGTCTCATAGATTTACCCTTCTGCGGCCTTTTTCTTGTCATAGCCATGCACGGAACAACGTGTCCTGCGAAAGCTTTTGTCAATATGTGTTAAACGAAGCAGCAGCAATAAATTGCACCTTTTTCAGTGGCACCTGCCCGGTGTCGTGGGGAGGACATGCCTGCAAATGTGTGATTTGCCGTTTAAGGCAACCCAAAAACCCACCTCGGCCTCGCCCCAGGGGCGGCTACACAGGTTTCAATCCATATGGCCATCATTCATATGGACATGCAGTGGGATTTGGAGGATTAAATTAATTTGTTTTGGTAGCTGGAGAAGCCCGCATTCTTGATGCTTGCCTGCATGAAACTTGTGCACCTCCAGCATGTGCTTTCTCCCGGCTTCTATGAATGCAAGGAAAAAAATTTCGGCATTAGAGTGTCAAAAAGCTGTTTTGAATTGGTTTAGAGTGTTTGAAAAATCTTCATCTATGTTCTTTTTATAATGATGTTATGCATATTTTTGAATGGAATAAAAACTTTTTAGTAATAGCCTTTTGATTTTCTTAGCATGCATGAGAGAGAGTGAGAGAGAATTGATATTGGAATTGGTATTGAAAAGAATGGCGAAAATTTCGGGCTCAGGCAAAAAATGCGCACCCCGGCAAAAAATGCACATCGTGAAGGATAATGCATTCGAGCAAAAAATGCGTGTTCGGGAGAAAATACGGGTTTGGCCGGAAAAATGGGCGCCCGGGTGGAAATGGGTGCCGGGAGGAAAATGGACGCCCGGGCGGAAAATCGTGCGCGGAGACAAAAAAGGCGCATCTGGGAGAAAAAAAATGCGCGTCAACGCGGAAAAAGACGCGCCTAGGCAAAAAACGCACGATCGGGCAAAAAAACGCACGCCAAGGCGGAAAATGAGTGCTCATGCACAAAATGAGCGCTCAGACGGAAAATGCATGCCCGGACGAAAAAACTGGCACATGGGTGAAAATTGCGTTGTCATCAGAAAAATGCATGACTCGGCAAAAAATGCATGCCATAGTGAAAGATATCTGCCCCTGGAGAAAATGTACGCCTCGGTGAAAATGTTCTCGCGCTAAAATGAGTGTCGAAGTGAAAACGCGGGACTAAGAGAAAATGCACGCCCAAGTGAGTTCGTTGTTCCAGAATGCTTAATCTCAAAACAACGACATGTCCTAATCATTCAATGGAGGGCTTTGCAAGATTCCTTCATTATGAATGACTTTGGACTCAAAAGTCAATTTTCTTCCGAAAACTCTACATCTAAATAATATGATTTGTTTTTGTATTCTAAAAGTCAATTCTTGAATATCAATACGTCTAAAAGAATGAACTCTTATGAAAAATAGGTTTTTTTAAAAGTTTTATGAAAAATAGAGAGCCTCGAACTTTTAAAAAAATCTTGTTTGCGCTTCACAAACAAGCGCTGATTAAACAGCGGTGGCGGTGAGAATAGAACTTTTCCAATCATCACTACTCCAAACATATATAGCCTTAATAATAATAATGTATTCATTCAAATATATTTTGCTCTCCGTATTTTATACGTGTGTTTGCGTAAAATTCATTGTAGTATGTCACAATTAATATTGCAATTCTAATACCAAAATATTAAAATCAAGTATATACAGTAAGAAGCCATGATTAGTCCAGCTCTTCACAAGTATACCAAAATATTAAAATCAAGTATATACATTGTAGTATTTACTTTTGACATGATATTAAGAAGCCATGATTAGTCCAGCTCTTCACTTGTAGATGGCTTCCCTTTTCTTCCCCAATGAAGGCCCTCATCTTCCTCTGCCACGGCCCATGGATAATCTCATCTTCCTCTTCCCCAATAAAATGCACGGTGGAAAATAAGTCCCCCCAAACAAAGCCTAAATAACAATGAACTCTAAATAGCGAGTCTCGGACTATCTATAACATTACTCTTTATATAAGCATGCATTAGAATATAATTGACCTCTAATAGTTGTGAAGTAGAGTAACAAAAGTGAGAGCTTTATATTTCTTCTAGTTTTTGGCTTGGCACGCATGGCTCCATTGAGCATCACATTTCCTAAAATAAAAAATCAATAGACAAAATTGACCATTCATTATGTAACAACTGCCTCCTCCGATCATCCTAGAAGATTTAGGATGAGCTATCTCAAACCCTATCAGTATGCAAATTAATAAATATTATATCTCAGAAATCACACAGGTATTATGTTGAGTATTTAAAATAAAAAAGGCTTATACTGTATCATAACAGAGTTGTGTTCATCTAGAGACACACTGCAACCCAGCGAAACATCACACGAGTCTAACAAAGCATGCACACATCATTAAAGTAGAAGGCACTCATGGCTGCACAACCACCCATTACAAAGCATTTATGCCCATTCAAATATTCTTCTAGGAAAATGTTAAGGTAGAGATGTGTGCTTTTAAAGCCCGCCCAACGTGCAGTTGTTCAACTATTCTTTTAAATCTATATTTAAATCATGAGCTTGCCCAAAATGTGCAGTCCAATAATGCACAAAACTTTTCATTTCACTCCGGTTTCTCCAAGGGAAAACCAAATACCCTCACGAGTGAGTATAAAAAATGTACACATACATTGATGGGTTATTTTTGGCGCATCACACTCAATTTGAATTTTAGATCCCCAAAATGTTAATTTACGTTGTTAAATTATGTCTAATTTTTGCACGAACGAACAAAGGTACTTCGCTACCTCCACTTGAATGGACCTTGGTCCTCATGAGGTGCGAACGAACAAAGGTTCTTCGTCACCTCCACTTGGACGAACCCCGGTCCTCCTGAGGGGCAAACGAACAATGGTTCTTCACCACCTCCACCTGGATGGACCCCGGTCCTCCTGAGGCCTGAACGAACAAAGGTTCTTCGCTACCTCCACCTTGATGGACTCAGTTCTCCTGATGCGCGAACGAATAAATGTTCTTCGACACCTCAACCAGAACAGATCTTGGTCGTCCTGAGGTGCGAATAATAAAGGTTTTTTGCCACCTCCACCTGGATGGATCCCGGTCCTCCTGAGGCGTAAACGAATAAAGGTTCTTCACCGCTTTCATCTGGATGGACCCCAGACCTTCAAAGGCGCGAACGAGCATAGGCCCTTTGCTACCTCCACCCGGATAGACCATGGTCCTCCTGAGGTGCGTACGAAGAAAGGTTTTTTGTCACCTCCGCCAATAATGGAATAGACACTCAATCCTTCCAAGTCATAAACAAGCAAAGATCCTTTGTCGCCTCTAAGGGAACGGATTCTGAGACTTTCCAAGATAGGAATAAGTCATCAATCCTCTTATGGACTCGGGCCAGGGAAAACCGTGAGTCTTCTTGCGCCACTTAGACGAAAGTGGACTCCAAGTTCCCGGGAGCCATCTAAACAAAGGGGGGAAACATCCCCTTGGGCTACATTCAGGCATCAACCCCAGATTCTCATGCACAGCAAAAAAAGCATGATAAACATGCGACATCAAACACGCACAAAAGGTAAAATGCTTCTAATTCAGCAAGGCACCCAAGGCTCAAACAAGAGGACACCAATGTGACACACTAGGATATTGTTGGAACTCTAGTTCTGATTTGGGCAAGGATCACTATTAGGATGTTTGGATTGACCCAAAATATATAGTCATGAGTCATAGGTTTATTTCCAGATTTGTCTCATAAGAACTCTCCAGAATTGCTGAAAGAAAACCAAGAAATGTAGTTGTGACAAAGTCAGGAACTCAGTTCGACGAACGTCAAACTCAGGTCGACGAACTCAGGGTTCCTTCTCTGAGTTCAGGTCGACGAACTCTGATCTCAATCAAGAAGTTTAGCTCGACGAAATCTAGTTGAGCTCGACGAACTCCGAGATCAGGTTGACGATCACTGAACTCAAGACAGAATCTCAGCTCGATGAAATGGAAGTTGAGCTCGACGATCTACGAGCCCAGATCGACGAATTTTGTGCAGTTTTTAGGCAGATGTTTTACAGTTGGCAGAATTAATTAAGACGATTATAACTCTCATATTTAATGGAAATAGTCGTTCAAAGGCGACAATAAATGTGAGTTATTTCAGAAGTTAATTCTGAATTAATTCCCAAGGCATCTTCTACTCTCTCGGGAATGTTTCAGCCATTGTCAAGATAAATGAATTCAAATGTTTGAATTTGACAGAGAATAAATAAAAAATGACAGAAAGAAGTAGAAAATGCAAGAGAAGGCTTTCCTTTTACAGAGAAGAAGAGACTCTGCATCAATCAGCATCAATCAAGATATTCACAGAATTCTTCATTTGCTCTAGGTTTTCAAGAGACACAAATCAATATCAGTCTAAAAAACTTGCTAGAGATCAAGACAAATCTGAAGACCTACACCCTGAAGCAAAGCTTCCTTTTTTTCTGAACCATTCAACATCTCAGGGGGAGCTTTGACATCATCAAATCCACTAGTCTTCTCTCAGGGATTTGAGACAGAGAAGACAACATAATTTCTTTTCCCTTTCCTGTGTATAGGGTTTTTACTCCCTTCAAAAGAAAACTCTTGGTGGCAGGGCACCTGATCAAAAACCTGTGTGTTGGTTTTTGGGCACCTGATCAAAAGCTCAAAGGGTTATGAGATCTACCTGTAAATAAATCTTGTGGTGGCAGTCACCTGATCAAAAACCTGTAGTGGATTCCTACCAGGGTGGTAGAAGAGTGGATGTACCCAAGTTATTGGGGAACCACTATAATTCTTGTGTCATCTGGGTTGCTTGCTTTTCTTTCTGTTGGGTCCGGCGTTCCTTCACTTGACCCGTGACGCTTTGCTACTTATTTAAGAAATTAAGTAGTGCCCTCTCCAACAGTCCGAGCTTTTGGTGAAGTTGGGTATGCGCTTGATCCTTCAATTGGTATCAGAGGAGGTCACGGGTTAAAGACCGGGGGCGCTATTAAATCCTGATTTTTCCCTTCTACCTGTGTGGGTCCGGCGGGTCAGGCAACCGTGGACATGTGGTGACCCCACCTCTCAGCCGTGCAACCGTGGACATGTTGTAACCCCACCTCTGAGCCGTGTGGGCCATGTGGTAACCCCACCTCTGAGCCATGTGGGCCATGTGGTAACTCCACCTCTGAGCTGACGGGTTGTGCTGGATGCCGGGGGGATTGTTGGGTCTGGCGTTCCTTCACTTGACCCGTGCGCTTTGCTACTTATTTAAGAAATTAAGTAGCGCCCTCTCCAACAGTCCGGGCTTTTGGTGCAGTTGGGTATGCGCTTGATCCTTCAATTGTTGGGTCCGGCGTTCCTTCACTTGACCCGTGGCGCTTTGCTACTTATTTAAGAAATTAAGTAGCGCCCTCTCCAACATTCTGGGTGTTGGGTACATTGGTCAAATGTACCTGATTTGAAGAAGCCTCACCCAACTCAATGATATACATCATAATGTATTTGATGTATGTTGAGTTTACTTGGGCAGGTTAAGTTTTCACTGGACTGAAGCAAAACGTTTCTAAGTCCATGTGTCGACACCTAGAGGGAAAGTGTCGACACTTAAGAAGACTTGTGTCAACACCCAGACAAGCAGTGTCGACACTTGGAGTCATTGTGTCGACACCTGGGATGTAGAGTCGACACCAGACAGAAAGTGTAGACACTTGGAGCTGTGTCGACACTCAGTGAAGAAAAGTGCAGACGGAAAGTGTCGACACAAGGAGCTGTGTCGATACCCAGTGAAGCTGTGTTTACACCAGAAAGTGTCGACACAAGGAGCTGTGTCGACACTCAGCAAAAATCTGCAGAGACTAAGTTAAAGTGTCGACACCATGAACAATGTGTCGACACACAACAAGAAGAGTCAGCACTTGAAGAAAGTGTCGACACCAAGAACAAAGTGTCGACACTCATCAGAAGAGTCCACATTTGAAGTAAGTGTCGACACCCAGCACAATGTGTCGACACTCAGCTGAAGACTCTACACTTGAAGAAAGTGTCGACACATGGAGCTGTGTCGACACTTAGCAAAGAACAGAATTATCAATAAAATATTCTAAGTACAAGTGTCGACACTAAGGGAATGTGTCGACACTCAGCTGAAGTCTCAACAGAAGAATCAAGTGTCGACACAAGGAGCTGTGTCGACACTCAGCAAGTATCAACATAGAAGACTATGTGTCGACACCAAGGAGTAGTGTCGACACTTGACAGATTCAACACAAGAAGTTGTGTCGACACAAAGGTGATGTGTTGACACTTAGAAGAATTCAGTAAAAATAGAAGATCAAGTACTTGTGTCGACACTCAATTTCAGTGTCGACACCTGAAGAAGAATCTGTGTTGAGACATACAAGGAGTTGTGTCGACACCTTGTAGACTTGTGTCGACACTTACACAGCATGTGTCGACACTTGGTCTATAAGTGTCGACACTTAAAGACAGAAAGTCTCGACACTTTCAGACAATTAGAGATTTTCAAGAAATGACTGGATGACTTGACAGTTGTCATTCCAGCCGGTCTACAGCACCAGTCAGAGATATCAGAAGTCAGTTATGGACCGGACCAGCCGGTTACCATGAATAAGGCCTATAAATAGGCACCTACAGTTTACAGAAATAAGAGTTCAGTTTGTTGAAAAACAAGTTATTAAAGTGGTACATAGAGTATCAACACAAGAAGATCTTGCAGTCCAAGTGCAGATCTAAGAAGTTGGAGAGAGAGGGCTCCATCCAAGAAATCAGCCGTTGGAACTAGGCTGAGAAGAAGGATTCAGATCTATTCTGAATTCTAAGTGGCAGAGATCAAGGAACAACTGCAGAAGGAGACAATCTTATTCAGTTCTACTCAAGAAGCTTTGAAGAAAGCTAAGTCAGATTGAATCCAGCTGAGTTCTTCCAAGAACTCATCAAGAAACTCTCAACTCCCCTCTTTTATTTCTGAGTTGTTGAGTTAATATTTGTAATACATTTTTAACTTGTAGGATCCTTTGGATCTGAGTGAATTGTAAGCCTATAATTATAAAGGCTGAGGGTAGGGCTTTTGGCCTGAGTGTAGGAGATTGTTATCTCTGAGTGTAGGCCTTGATTGTCTGAGTGTAGGCCTTTGTTGGCTGAGCATAGGCCTTGGTTGGCTGAGTGTAGGCTTTGGGATAAAGCTGAGTTGTAGGGCCTTGGGCCTGAGGTGTAGGAACCAATTTGGGTTCTGAGACAGTGGAGGAGTTTGGCCAAATCTAGTACACTGCTAGATAGGCGAAGGGGGAAAGTCAATGTACCCATATCTTGGGGAACCACTATAAACCACTGTGTCTACTGTGCTGTGCTGTGATTGTTGTTGTGTATGTTGTGTGTTTGCTGTGATAGAATAGTTAGAAATCTGTGATATTAACTATTTGCTGCCATTAAAGTTTAAAACGGATTAGGTCACCTATTCACCCCCCCCCCCCCCTCTAGGTGTTTAGGTACCATATCTTTCACCGGGATTTTGGTGCAGTTAGGTATGAGCTTGATCCTTCAATTGGTATCAGAGGAGGTCACGGGTTCAAGACCGGGGGGCGCTATTAAATCCCGATTTTTCCCTTCTACATGTGTGGGTCCGGTGGGTCAGGCAACCGTGGACATGTGGTAACCCCACCTCTGAGCCGTGCAACCGTGGACATGTGGTAACCCTGCCTCTGAGCCGTGTGGGCCATGTGGTAACCCTACCTCTGAGCCATATGGGCCATGTGGTAACTCCACCTCTGAGCCGACGGGTTGTGCTGGACGCCGGGGGGGATTGTTGGGTCCGGCGTTCCTTCACTTGACCCATGGCGCTTTGCTACTTATTTAAGAAATTAAGTAGCGCCCTCTCCAACAGTCCGGGCTTTTAGTGCAGTTGGGTATGCGCTTGATCCTTCACTTTCTTTGTTTTATGTGCTGTGATTTTATTTTTTTTCCTTATATATTTATCTCCAGTGTAAATTTAAGAGCTATCTATTCTTTCAGTCTCCCTACTCATGGGCCTTAACAACCTGTACATCTGATAATAATAATCGGGATTTAGGTATAATACATTCGAAGACCACCTCCGAGTCTTCATGTTTCAATGTGATCCTCCTAGCCGGGCAGTCGATCTTTCCATGGTGCTAGTGTAGCCATGTCATGCCAAAATCAAATCATAATTTGGTAGTGGTAAGATCGTTGCTGGCATGTCAAATAGCTTCCCGCCAATGTCTACAGACATACATCACTTTGTAGTAGACTGCACCTCCAATCCGTATGGAAGTCAGACTATCTTGAGGAGTCTGGGGAAATGTTGGCATTCATCCAAATCCTTTGCAAAATCTTTCGAGATAAAAGAGTGTGATGCTCTAGTGTCAAATAAGGTGAGGGCGGGCTTACCACACACATGTACTATGCCTGAGGTTGGTTGTTTTTATTTTATCAAATACCTATATAAATGGTTGCTAAGGTACCATACAAACAATTCAAAGTACAAATTTTAAAGTACCCATGATGACCTCCTCCGGGTTCCTAGGATGGGTAAGATCCAGCGCATACATCTGCTCCGGCCATCGGCCTCCACTGCGAGGTCCTCATCCACGACCTCATCCTTGACCTCTACCGCACTATGCTGGAGGAGCTGTTGGAGGTGAAGGAGGTGCAGGGAAATACTGAGGGCAGTGGGCTCTGATGTGCCTAGGCTGGTGGCATCCAAAGCATACCATCGGAGGGTGCCCTTTATCATCAAATCTCCATGCCTCCTGGATGTGTGGTGGTGGGGATGGAACTGCAGGAGGTTGCTGCTCTGGCCTGAAACTAGGATAGGGACGTCCTCTACCTCCCCAATGCCTCATGATTCTGCCCCGTTGCGGCCCTCTACTGCTCTCATCATTATACATCCCCTCAGCCGGTCTCTTTCCTCTGCCCTACACTATCATATGATCCGCCTCCCACTTCTTCGTTGTCTCGACAATCTTCGTCAAACAGGCCTCTGAGGTGAACAAAAGGGCCTGCCTGAGCAGGTCCTGAAGCCCTCTATAGAATTTCTTCGCACAGTCCTTCTCACTCAGAGGACTAGCGAATCCTGCCAAATGTGAAAACTCCTGCTGGTACTCCAGCACCGACCGGTTTCCCTGCCTGAGGTGCAAAAACCGATCCTCAGGCACATCTCTGTCCGTCGGGGATACAAAATGTTCAAGCAAAGCCTCTCTAAACTGGTTCCGGCTGATCTGGGAATAGTCATGATCAGTAAAGGTGGAGTCCATGAGGGACTTCCACCACCTCTTGGCATGGCCTGCCAGTGTCGAAACTGCTAAGGCTGCTGCATGGTTTCCTGGGAAAAGGATCCCCACTAGCATCTCCTGGATAGTGTCCAGCCACTCCTCTGTCCTGTCTGTCATCTCTGACCCATGGTAAGTCGGAGCTTCCTCCATCCTGCTGCCTCGATTCTCTCTCATTACTAGTGGAATTTGTTGAAATTCTCTGTTTGGATTATGCATTCGAGTTTTTATATGTAAATTTGATGGAGAATTCTTGTAATTAAGCATGAATTAATCTTATTGGGATATATAGATTACTCGGCTTCAAGACAATGTTCTATTATCTTCTTATGATCTTTCTTTGCAAATCTAAATTTTGAATTCATTTTTAATTATTCAGCGTTAATTATCAACAATTTTTGTTTCTTGATACAACAACAACACTCAAGCCATTATCCCATTATAGTGGGTCTAGCTATATGGATCCTTTGTCGCCAGTGTGCCCTATCTTTTGTCATAATCTCACCAATGCCTAAGTACATCATGTTTTTCTTATAGTTTCATTCCAAGTCTTTATTGGTCCACCCCTCTCTCGTTTAACATGCCTAGTGACTGGCCTCTTTCAACACCTAATAGGTGTCTCTAATGGTCTCCTTTATACGTGTCCAAACCATCTTATACGAGCTTCTCACATGTTCTCTGCAATTGGTGCTACTCCTGTCATATCCCTGATACATTCATTCCTAATAAATACTTGAGGTGTATTATGTTAACACAACCCTAGTGAGAGAGTCTTAGAATTTTCTAAGTTGATTTGCTCACTCTTATTTCGTTAATTTAAAATGGTGTCAACACTAAAATAAATCAAATACCTAGGGTTTTTTGTTTAAAAAACCATAATCTCACTTTAGATGATGTATTTCATCATCAAAAGTCCATTTCCAAGCTCCAATGGATGCCCCATAATTATGATGGGCCTCAATCCCCATTTTCCTCTTTTGGTTAAATGCACCCCAAAGCACATACAACTTGACAACTTGCAAGTGAGATTCACCAACCTATTTTGGTCCAAAGGACATGATATTTTTACCAGGTCATTTTACCACCATAATGAATCTCTCACAAAAATTTAGTGTCAAAATAATTATTTTTCTTCAAAATATTCTACTTATATGAAAACTCACATTTTACCTAAAACTATAGGAAAAAAGTTGTCCAAAAATTCCCATTTTTGAACAAGAGTGTATCTAATATAGATATATACCACCACCAAAGTTCAAGTCAATCCCCTTATCCAACTAAAAGTTATTGAGGAAATAGTGTCTGTCATACCCTAAAGATCAGTCCCACAAGAATTTCTCTACATGGAGCTACATTGCACCAAATGACCTAATTTTAATTTATAATTAAAGTAGATTCAGAGAGATACATTTTTCATGTTGGGCACTTTTCATGATTCATCACCTAAGGGCCTCATTTTTTTGTTTCAAAAAGTGTTTGTTAAAAGAGAAAATATAACACTATTATTATATTTTATATTATAATATAAATATAATCTAACAGATCCAACGGTGATTGAGTTGTTTTCAACCTCTAGCCGGCGGCCCCGATTGGCTGAACCAGGAGCTATTTCCATGGCCAATTGCCTGCCACCCAGCCTCCTCCCCGGCCGACCACCGCCACCACCGCCTTCGTTGAGGTGGTGGCTATCGCCAGGCGGCGGCTTGCTAGCCGGGGGTGGCTTTTCCGGCAATCCCGAGAGGAAGCCCAATCCGATTTTCCATGAAAAATTCAAAATGGAAATCAGCTCGATTGTGCCCGACTTCAATCCATATTGATCTAAGATGCTAGCACAAGGGGAGAGAGGGAGAAACATGACTAATTTCGGGCTTTAATGCGGCTATTCCGGCGGGTGTCCATGGTTTTTGGCATTTTTTGGCGAACCTCTCCTGATCTCAATTCTCCACCGAAAGATTTGATGTAAGAGTCAATTTCGACTTCCAAGGAGCTTTTGAATGTGATGAAAGGATCGAATTGAGCTTTGGAGGCCTCTATATAAGAGATCCATACAAGGGGGGTTTGGCCTCAGACAATTATGGCCTCCATGATGGTGGCCGACCTGTATCTGTTGGAAAACTCCTCATCTTCATTAGGGGAGATGAAAGGAGGGGTTGGGAAAGAAGAAGGGATTGCCACTTGGCCTCCTTTCATTATTCTCCCCTTCAAATGAAACTTCCACTCTTAATTACCTTCATTAAACCCCTAATTAAAATAATAAATCAGATTAAATAAATCTGAAAAATTAGCGGTCCTTAGGATGGGCCTTTGGCAAGGTCCAGCCCACTCAAATTGGCTTGGGCTCCCGTTTAGCCTTTAGAGGTTAATTTGACTAAGGTTGACCTTGTGATTGACTTTGGTCAACTTGATGGGTTGACTGGTCCAAAGGGTGTTTCTTGAGTCCCTTGACACCACCCAATGTTGATTGGGTCATGGTAATGCCCCAATTGGGCCATTTTTGCCAAATAGTATGATTTTGTCCTAAATAGTGCCAAGTTTGACTTTGGTCAAATTGGTGACCCCATGATGGGGCTTTTGGATCCACTTGGCCCCTAATAATATTACAAGGCTAGGGGTGAGGTCAATTTTAGGTTTTGAGACCAATAGGACCACTTTGGTGAATGTTTGAGCTATGTTGACCTAAAGTCGACTTTGGTCAATTTGACTCACTTGATTGACCTAGCCATGAGTCCTGCTCAGTTGCCTCTCTCTCAGAGTTATGGAAGTGTTAGTGAGCTTTTCTTGAGGTGGAGAGTTCATGTGGGTGTGAATTGGCGTAGGTTGACTTGCGCATATTAGGGGTGCACATAGCAATTTTCCTTAAGTTCAAACTGAGCTAGGGTCACACTAGGGCCTCATGCACCACTCAAGCTATAACCATAACTTTAGGGGGTCAAGAAGTGTGGGGGATTTTATAGTGCGGGCACCTAAGCCTGCGCGCGGAGATCCACTACCCGCGTAGGTGTCTGCGAGGTCAAATGATCGCTCGCCCAGGCGCGCCCGCACACCCATGTGCCCGCACGGGACACAGCCGTGCACACCCGCGACCGTTCTCACCTCCGGCCGCGCGTGCCGGCATTTGATAAATGTTCTGTGATGCTTTAAATGCAGGTACGATAATGGAAGAGCATGACTCCTCCCCTGAAGATTATGGGGATTCAACAAGTCTTTCGCCAGAGCGGACGCAATATATAGAGTATTGTCGTGTAGTTATGTCATCGATCGAGAGGATGAATTATCATGTTCGAGACATACGCCCATGCATGACATCTACCCAAACAGGTGTGAAACGGATCAAAGAGTTACTAGAAGGATGATATTAAAGGCGATATGTGTGATGCTGGAGCAGAACATATGTCAACAGTACGAGATAGCATTGCCGAAGAAATATACAGTGCGCGGAGGTAAAAATTAGATCCATCTTTTACTAAAAATGTAAAAGATTTAAATTATCAAAAGTTTGATTCATATCAATTTATTTTCGAACAGGTGCTCGGAAGAATTCGAAAAAGGAGTCGTCGGATGCTGGAAGACCTTTTTTTCTATTTTCTAGAACTATGTAAAAGACTACTGTTATCAGTTATATTTATATATTTTAGTTTTTAAAAAACAGCTTCCAAAAGTTGTTTCTTCAAACAGCTAAAAATAGAAAATCACTCTTCAAAGCGCACTTCTGCACAGAACACTCAAACACTCTACAGCTTTTCAAAACTGCTCCCCAGAGATCTATTTTAAAACAGCTCTATCCGGACAACAGCTTTTCAATCCGCCAGAGCTGTCCCAAACAGAGCCCAAGTGATGATCTAAAAGTTCATTCATACAAAAGGGTCTGTTTGTTTGGACGTTTTTCTTTGCCCATATGCGGTTTTTTCGACCCGGATGCAATTTTTAGCTCGGACGCATTTTTTGTCCGGACACAAATTTTTTCGCTGCAGACGTGACTTTTCATCCGGACGCGATTTTTCGTCCCGAATGCATTTTTTTGTCTAGACGCAATTTTTTACGCTGAGGCAATTTTTCGCACAGACGCGATATTTCGCCCATACGCATTTTTTCAGTCGAACGTAATTTTTTCGCCCAGACGCTGTTTTTTGTCCCCAAAACAATTTTTTATCCCGAAGGCAATTCTTCGTCCCTGAAGCAAATTTTTCAGCCTGGGCGCGATTTTTTCGCCGAGACGCATATATTTTTTCGGTCAAACGCTCTTTTTGTCAGGACTTGATAATTTTGACTAGACGCGACATTCTTACCCGGACGCGTTTTTTCGCTTGAAGGTATTTTTTCGCAATCAAGCAATATTTTCGCCACGAAGCCAAAATATGCGCTCTGGCAAAAAAAGCGTTTGAGCGATAAAATCGACCCCTGGCGAAAAAAATGCGTCGGACGAAAAAATTGTGCCCGTGCCAAAAAAATGCGTCCGGGAAAAAAATTGCGCTCGAAAAAAAACTCGTCCAAGGGAAAAAATACATCGGGTCGGAAAAAAAAATGCTCTCCAATGAAAATTAACGCGCCCGGGAAAAAAATCATATCCGGGAGAAAAACGTGTCTGTGCAAAAAAAAATCGCGGCATGTGGAAAAAATCGCACCCGAGAGAAAAAATTGTCTGGTCAAAAATAAGACGCACGGGCAAAAAAAACACATGCAGGTGAAAAATATTGTCCGGGAGAAAAATGCATGTCTGGGTGAAAAACCGCATCCGTACAAAAAATCGCTTCCGTTCGAGAAAAAATTGCGATCGAACAAAAAAATCGCATCTGAGTGAAAAAATCACTTCTGGCTGTAAAAATCGTTTACAGGCTAAAAAATCGCGCTCGGACGAAAAAATTGTGCCCGGGCGAAAAAATCACGCTCGGTCGAAAAATCGCGCCCGAGCGAAAAAATCGCTCCCGGGCAAAAAAATCGCGCCCGTGCGAAAAAATTACGCTCGGGACGAATTATTGCTCCAGTGTGAAAAGATCCCATCCATGCGAAATAAAAATCGCGCACGGGCAAAAAATTTCAATCGGGAAAAAAAACAGAGCGCAGGCGAAAAAATTGCGCCCGGGCGAAAAAAATCGC
This sequence comes from Platanthera guangdongensis, assembly GCA_039583875.1. Classification (NCBI taxonomy): domain Eukaryota; kingdom Viridiplantae; phylum Streptophyta; class Magnoliopsida; order Asparagales; family Orchidaceae; genus Platanthera; species Platanthera guangdongensis. The sequence goes on along the minus strand of CM077160.1, from coordinate 144,413,845 downwards.
TCTCGGGCAAAAAAATCGCTCCCGCGTTGAAAAAATCGCCCCCAGGCCAAAAAATTCGCTCCCTGACAAAAATAGGTTGTCTAGGCAAAAAGTCCGCCGCCGGAAAAAAATCCCGTCCGGGCTAAAAATTTGCCTCCGGGCGAAAACATCCCGTCCAGGATTTTCCCTAGTAGAGGATGGAGACGGCCCAGGCATAGGATCTCAACGTTGAGCTGTATTTTCTTCTGCCTCAACATCAGAGGAATCGTGAGGGCTAGAGACGGGTTTCATTAAGCGCTTTGAGTTTATTAAGAGATAAACGCTTTTGGGAAGACATAAGTTGGACTCATATAGCTTATGAAAAAGTAACATATCATCAATTTTTAAATAATTGATTTTCTAACAGTTGCATAAGCAAACAGCTGTAAAACTGCGTGGCATTTTGAATTGTGATTGTCCATCAGCATAAGGTATCCCAAACAGGGCCTAAGCCTTGGCTCTATTGATGTGCATACCAAATGATCATTAAATAATTTATAGATATTTCCCACTCTTGCACAAAGGATAAAAATACAAAAGAACAAATAATCTAGAATACAAAGAAGAAATAATGATGTGGATGAATAGAGAGATAAGATTAAGGGAAAAAGGAACAAAATAGAATAAGATGAATAAGGCTAAATATGAACAGATTCATTAGATAATGCTAAATATTTCTCACCTCCAGCATGTGCTTTCTCCCTGCTTCTATGAATGCATGGAAAAAATTTTCGGCTCTGTTTGGGACGGTGGTGACAATCAAAAAAGTTGGGGTGAGAAATAAACGATGGCATTAGAATGTCAAAATGCTGTTTTGAAATAATTTAGAGTGTTTGAAAAATCTTCATTTATGTTCTTTTTATAAAAATGTTATACAATTTTTTGTATGGAATAACAACTTTTTACAAATAGCTTTTTTACATTTTTAGCATGCAGGAGAGAGAGTGAGAGAGAATTGATATAGGAATTGGTATTAAAAAGAATGGCAAAAATTTCGTGCTCAGACAAAAAATGTGCACACGAACAAAAAATGTGTGTTGTGAAGAATAATGCGCCCGAGCGAAAAATGCATTTCTGGGAGAAAGTGCGTGCATGGGCGGAAAAATGAGCGCCCGGGTGGAAATGGGTGTCGGGAGGAAAATGTGCGTCCGGGAGAAAAATCATACCCAGAGACAGAAAAAGGCACACCCGAGCGGAAAAAATTGTGCCAAGGAGGAAAAAGGCGCGCCTGGGCGAAAAACACACGACCCGGAGAAAAAACGCACACCAAGACGGAAAATGTGCGTCCGGGGGGATGCATGCCCAAGCGAAAAATGAGCGCTTGAACGGAAAATGCGCGCTCAGACGAAAAATATGCGCCCGGACTAAAAAACGGACACAAGGGTGAAAATTGCGCAGTCATGAGAAAAATTCATGACTCGACAAAAAATGCACGTCATACTGTAAAATATTTGCCCCGGGAAAATGTACGCCTCGACAAAAATGTGCCCGGGCGAAAATGAGTGTCGATGCGAAAACGCGAGCCTAGGAGAAAATGTGCGCCTGAGTGAGTTCTCTATTCCAGAATGCTTAATCTCAAAACAAGGACATGTCCTAAACATTCAGTGGAGGGTTTTTGTAGGATTCCATTTAGAATAATGTCGCTTCTTCAATTATATGAACTAAAGGTGACCTTTCTTCCTTTGGAAAATTCCATACTAATTGGGAATATTAGTAGGATCAAGGAGCGTCTCTGGAATGAATTTTGAGGCATATAGAGTAATATTTATAAGGTTTGCACCACACATTGTCTATTGAGGATTAATGGTTAGCACCGTTCAATAGAATGTGTGCTTAAGGGTAGACTTTAAATTATTGTCTTATGAGTGGATCCTAACTGATTTAGTGATATAATTGGGGTGTCATGGACTTCTGGTTGAAGTCCTAATGGGTCACCAAGAGGTGCCAAGTGTTAGTGTACACTGACATTAAGGAGAGTTGGTAGCGTTGGAGTCTGGTAATAGACCGTCACTCCCATATAAGTATCAAAAGCCATCTTAGGATAGTTCAAGAGTAATAATGAGAGTAGGTCTCACAACACCATATCATGCATATGGTAGCACTTAATTTGTAGCGGTTAAGTAAACGCTACCAAAATATATTTATGCACGGTAGCATTTATAATAAAAGTAAATATCCTGGAATGGAGATTTAGTCTTCAGCCCATCGTATTCCCTAGTACCACTGCGAGCTTTCACCAGGTAGATCTCGGGAAGTCCAAGATTCACCTTAAACATTTATGTTCAATTAAACAATAGACAAAAATAGTTGAAGTGAGTGAGTAAAGATAAAGTAAACCTCGTCCTGTATTGGGGGATGGAGTGGTTCAAAGACTTGTTAGTCCTGCGAGTTGTAGGCTCGGTATGATAGTGATTGGAGTACTGGTTAGTCCTGGGAGCTGGAGGCTCGGTTATGAAAAGTTGTGGTGACATCGATGGGTGAAGGACACGATAGCCCCGCGAGTTGTAGGCTCGAATGATTGAGATGATACACTTGTATGTGCATAAAGTGTGGCGGGTCTTTGTTACTGCCTTAGTCGTCACACCGACAGGAGTACGTTGACTTGGAAAGTTGATTGGGCCTCGCGAACCAGCTTAGTCTGGTGTCTTGTGATGTTTACCAGAAGCCCATCACTCAGCCCAAAAGACTGGGATACCACCAAGCAATAGTACGCAAAGACTCTAGAGTGCACCTGAGACGTATATATAGAAGTATGGGAGGTCTAGGACAGGTAGTGTGTATACCCGCCTAGTAGTGGAGACACTCGCTTCACTGCCACTATGAGCCATGACGGTTGGTACCAGAGTGGTGATTCGGAGGAATTTTTAAATATTCATACAGCCTAGACATTCTTGAGGCCAACACACTACTTCAACTGACAAAGAATCGAAGGGATCCAGAGATAGGGAACGATGGTCGGGGGGTCCAACAAAATGCACACACTCGAGACCTCCATCTATCACGGACTAGAACCTCCCGAAACTTTACTGTTTAGCTGCTTCCAAAAGCATGGCGGGTTATCCCACCTTGGCATTAACAGGGATGTGTCCTGCTTTCCGGACAAAAATCGCTAAGAATGGGTCTTTTAGTCTTCTCAAAGACCGATGACGCCTTTACCTAAGATGTCACTTTGTGAGGTCACCCTTCATCGAGTTTGGGAGGTTGGCATCCATACCTGTTCCTGATAGTTCCTCCAATCGGATGAGAAGTGCGATTTGGTAGGTAGCTAGGCCAACATACAAGGGGGGACCAAATCTCGACTATCAATGCAGGGGTTTGGACTTACAAGAATGCTGAAACAAATTGTACCTAATCACCTAGAGGGGGGGTGAATAGGTGACCTTATCTTTTTAAACTTTTAGGTAGATTATATCACAGATTTCACAGAACATAAAAATAGCAACCACAGAATCACATACACACAGAGTACACATAGTTTTATAGTGGTTCCCCAAGGTTTGGGTACATCCACTTTCTCCCTTCGCCTAACTAGTAGTGTACTAGATTCGGCCAAACTCCTCCACTATTTCTCAGATCCTCAGATCTTACACTCAGAATCTCAGATGGTTCCTACAGCTTAGAGTGATCCCACTCCTACAACTCAGGCTCAACAGCCCTACAACTCAGTCTTCTCCAAAGACCTACACTCAGCCACAAGGCCTACACTCAGCCTACAGTAGGCCTACACTCAGAGAAATAGATCTCCTACACTCAGGCACACATGCCCTACCACTCAGCCTTTATAATTTCAGGCTTACAACTCAGATCCCTAAGGATCCTACAAGAAATAAATAATACAATGTATATACCTACAACTCAGAGTACGAGAGAAGAGTTGACAGGTTTCTTGATGAGTTCTTGGAAGAACTCTGCTGAGATCAACCTCACTTGGCTTTCTTCAAAGCTTCTTGAATGTAGAACACAATAGGGTTGATACTCACTGCAGTTGATCTTCAATCACTGCAACTTAAGATTCAGAACAAAGTCTGAAACTTTCTTCACAGCCTGGTTCCAACAACTGTCTTCTTGGAAGGAGCTCTCTCTCTCCAACTTCTTAGATCTTCACTTGAATTAATTCTACAATGAATTGCTCGATCTTCTTCTCTTATTGATGTTGATCATCTTCTTCTGTTGACAGAATAAGCCTATTTATAGGCCTTCTTCATGGTGACCGGCTGATCCGGTTTCTAACATCTTTCTGACAACTCTGATAGTTGCAGTAGACTGGCTGGAATGGCAGATGTCATGTCATCCAGTCACTTCTTGAAATATCTGTAACTGTCTGAAAGTGTCGAGACAGTCTGTCTTTAAGTGTCGACACTTATAGACTACGTGTCGACACAAGTAGACTAAGTGTCGACACTAGCCTTCAAGGTGTCGACACAACTCCTTGTGTTGTAGAATTTACTTCTCGACACAGCTTCTTCATCATGTGTCGACACTGATATTGTGTGTCGACACAACTCCTTGTTCTTCAGTACTTAGTTGATTTTATGTAAGTGTCGACACATCTCCTTCGTGTCGAGACATCTTCTTGTGTTGAACTTGTTCAGTGTCGACACATCTTCTTGGTGTCGACACAAGCCTTCTGTGTTGATACTTTCTGAGTGTCGACACAGCTGCTTGTGTCGACACATTCTTCTTCTGTTGAGACTTTGGCTGAGTGTCGACGCATCTCCTTTGTGTCGACACTTGTACTTAGAATTTATTGAACTTTGCTGAGTGTCGACATAGCCTCCTAGTGTCGACACATTGTTCATGTGTTGAGTCTTCTGCTGTGTGTCGACACATTCTTCATTATGTCGACACTTGTACTTAAACTCTGTTGAACTAGCTGAGTGTCGACACAGCCTCCAAGTGTCGACACTTTCTAATGTCGACAAAGTTCCTCTGGGTGTCGACACTGCTGCTTAGTGTCGACACTGCTTCACTGGACATTTCTTTACTGTGTGTCGACACAGCCTGTATGTGTCGACACTTTCTGTCTGGTGTCGACTCTGCATCCCTGGTGTCGACACAATTACTCCAAGTGTCGACACTGCTTCTCTGGGTGTCGACACAAGTCTTCTTAAGTGTCGACACTTTCCTTCTGGGTGTCGACACATGGACTTAGAAACTTTTCAGCTTTCCCTGCAAATACTTAACCTGCACAACTAAACTCAAAATACATCAAATACATTTTGATGTATATCATTGAGTAGGGTGAGGCTTTTTCAAATCAGGTACATTTAATCCAATGTGCCCAACAATCTCCCCCTATTTGGAGAAGTCATAACCCGTAGTCAATGATATACACCATACATAACAAAATTACAGTATGATGAAAAACAGGATTATATAACAGGGTAAATTCATAAACATGTATTAAACAAAACATGTATATACCAATATTTCAGAACAATTAATGTAATAAATATAACACATATCACATAGTTCTAAGAACTTCAACATTTTCATTATCAAAGTTTACAGAAAGTTTTAATACAAGTGATTACACATGTAAACTTAAGAAAAATGTCTATTCTATTTCTGCTCAGCCTCCTTTATAACTATGCTCTTTCCAGATTGTATCTTTGCTTGAACAGGGGCTTCAGCATCTTCAGCAGCAGCAGGCTTCTTGCTTTTAAGATCCTTCTTCTTTAACTCTTCAGCTTTGATCTTCTGCCTTTCAAAGTAATGATAAGGCTTGGGAAAGTACTTGCTAGGCTCCTAGGCAGTAGGAGGTAGCTTTCTCATCTTAGTCTTTCTTCTATATTGCACAATGGCTTCTTGTCTGTTCTCATGCTTCCTCCACTCCACATCAGAATACCATTTGCCTCTGTCCACATATTGTCTTTGGCAGCCTTCCATGCAGTCAGAATGATATTCCTGGAGGTAGGGCTCCACTGTTCAAAATCAGGCCTGAGTTCAGCTTGCTCTCTGAATCTCTTCTTAGACAACTGAGTCTCTTGTTCTTTCAGTATAGCCTCTGGCACTGGCTGAACCACTTTTTCTATGATGATATTTTGCTTTCCCTCAGGTGGGCTATACATTGACTGTATATCTGCATGTATCATATCAAAGTCTGGTGGAGGATAGATCACTTGAGCTACTTCAGCTTGCTCACCTCCAAGATATGCAGGATTAATCCCAGACTCTGCAACATTGTCATCATCACACAATGGAGGATATCCAAGGGTGGCTCTGATGGAATTTGAAATCCATTTGGCATGATCAGAGCTGGCTTTGACTAACACCCTCTCCCCCTTTATGACTTCTCTAACAATATGATCCCTCAGATCATCTTTCTGAAATCGTATTTGGGCATCCAAATAGTTTACTCCATCCTTAAAGAAAGGTTTCAACCTTTGGAGCTTGTCAGTTATAGCCTTTTGAGAGTCTTGTATAGCAGTTTTAACAGCAGTTATTCCCTCTTGTAAAGCTTTATCAAATTCTGCCTTAGCTGTAGCATTAGCTGTAGTCTGACCAGTAGCTATATTCTTCATTTCTGTGACTATTGCATTATGTGAAGCAGTTAAATTATCATTCATCCTCAGCTGGTTCTCCATAACATAGCCTTGCTTCACTACAATATCATCTACTTGAGCTTTGATCTTCTCTTGATGTGTAGCCAAGTAGACTACTGTATTTCCTCCCTTATGAAAGCAGTCAGTCATCTCTTTCTTATTCAGATTCAACTCAAATCTGATGGACTTAATATCTTGGGTCAGATCAAACTGTAAGGACTTATGCCCCCCATCCATATAAGATTGCAAAGCCTGTCTTTGTTCATCCATCTTTATTTGCATTGCAACCAGCAGAGAACTAAAATCTGGAGATGGTGCTGGCTGTGGTGTAGGCTGTGGTACTATGGTTTGTAAAGCCTTTTTGTAAGTTTGGCTCCTTCTCTTAAAGACTTGAAACTTCCTCTTCTTGGCCCTTGCAGCCTCTTCATCTTCTGATGCAGATGTTCTATCAATAGTCACTCTGTCCTTAGGGCTTGAAGGTAACTCCTTCTCAGTCCTTTGGAGCCCTTCAGTATCTCTTGGCACCTCAGTCTCTTTGCCTGCAGTTTCTTTTATATTTTCCACTTGCTCCCCCTCAATAATGACTTTCTCCCCCTCAGCAGCAGTACTTTCTTTCTCAAAGTCAGTTTGGAGAAGATCAGGGAACAGTTCTTCCAATGTAAACTCTTGTTGAGGTTGGGGTGGAGAGTTCGTGATCTCATTAATTACTTGATCAGATACCACTTGATCAGCAACAGATGTGTCCTTAATGACAACATCTTGGGGTTGGCAATGTATTTGTGTTTGCTGATTAGCATTAGGTAATGAATCAGACAAAACATCATCCTTAATAGGAAAATCTAAGGTATTAATTTCAGTTATTACCTCAAAAATTGTGTGGGTAGCTTGTTCACTTTTTAGAGGAGTTGGCTCATCAACCAGTAGAGGCTCCCCCTGGATGGAATCCTGGTGAAGTGGGATAGCCTGTGGTATCTCCCCCTGCCTCTCTGCATCATCTTGTCTAGCTGGAGACTTTCCAGCATTTCCAGTTTCTTCTTCATTGGGAGTGAACACTACTTGTTCCTCAGAACTGCTTGATGATTCTTGAGCCACAGGGGCTGATTTATTCTTCCTTTTCTGGGGTGTTACCTTCTCAGGAGTTGGCATTTCCTTAGTCAAGACTCTATCCCATCTAGAGAAGATTCTCATGTCCATCTTCCTCATGTGATTGATCTTAGATCCAGCTGCTTGACTCATTATCTCTGGTTTACTACCAGCTAGATAAAGACTTAGAATTCTGCTCATATTGGGTTTCTTCAGGCTCTCCTTAATCTTCTCAAACACTACTACAGACCAATCAGTTTGTAGTGTGAAGATAATTCTTGTCATTAAACTAAACTCTGTCATGCCCTCCAGGCTTGCTCAAGATCACCTTGCCAACAATTTCAGATAGAAATTTCCCTTGCATGTTCATCCCCTTTCTATTGAAAACTGAACCTATTTTCATGTTTGAGTCCAAACCACACCATGTCAGTGCTTCTCTGGTCTTAGATACAGAAACATCTTCTTCTTCCTTATTCCTAGGTAGTTGAAGTACCTTTCTCAGACTCTTAGGTGAGACCTTCACCTTAGCCCCATGAGCCCTTGACTTAATCTTTAGTCCTGATTCATCTAGGGTTGTGCCATTCAGAAATTCCAGGACCTCCTTCTTCCAGATCTTGATGGGTTCTGAAACAAGGAATTCTAATTCAGATTCTGCAACTAGGGTTACCACACCTTTGATCGTGGGTTCCGCCTCATCAAATGCGTGCCGCACCAGTTCATATCCTTCATTCACATTCTCTTCGAGCTTGGGCGCCATTAGGGTTTGAAGAAATTTGAATTGAGAGAAGAGAGGTGTCGACACACAAGTTTGGTCTCAAAACTTTGGTGAGCGTGTCGACAGACAATGACGAAATCCTATTTATGCCTTTCTAGGATCGAAGATGAAAGGGCGCGTCAAAATACTTAAATTGTGTCGACACTGTTGGAAAGTGTCGACACAGACTTATAATATCTCGAAAACTATGTGTCGACACAAGTATAGGCGACAGAATATATGTGTCGACACTTGTTTATGTGTCGACACCGCTTAGCTCGACACTTAGTCGAGACTTTACTTGTCTAATTCTGTGTAAATTCTAAGTGTCGACACCACCTTGGATGTGTCGACACCTACACTTCATGTGTCGACACTAATTCTCTGAAGTGTCGACACCAACTTCCTAGATTTGTCGACGCCTTTTCTCTGAAGTGTCGACACCAATTCTCTGTCTCGACACAGACAACTCTGTGTGTCGACACTATTTTACTTAGCCATTTCTGTAAACTTATTCTAAGTTTATCATACCTAATTCAATTTTAAACCTATTGAATTTGGTTTCTTCTAAAGGCTTAGTATACATGTCAGCTAGTTGATTATCTGTATTAACATACTCTAGTGAAATATCTTCTTTTTCCACATGTTCCCTTAGAAAATGATATTTTATTTCAATGTGTTTAGTCCTACTATGGGAAACAGGATTGTTTGCAATAGATATAGCACTAGTAGAATCACAAAATAGTGGTGTTCTACTTACTTGAATACCATAATCTTCAAGCTGATGTTGTATCCATAGAAGTTGAGCACAGCAACTTCCTGCAGCCACATACTCTGATTCTGCTGTGGAGATAGACACACTTGTTTGTTTCTTGCTACTCCATGATATCAGTGTTCCACCTAGGAATTGACAGGTACCAGTTGTACTTTTCCTATCTTCTTTGCAGCCTGCAAAATTTGTATCTGAATAACCTGTCAGTTCAAAGTCTCCATTCCTAGGGTACCAAAGGCCAAGATAAGGTGTGCCCTTAAAATATCTCAGAATTCTTTTGACTGCTATCAAATGATATTCTTTAGGGCATGCTTAATACCTAGCACAGACACATGTAGCATACATGATATCTGGTCTACTTGCAGTCAAATACAATAGGGAGCCAACTATCCCTCTATACAAAGTCTCATCTATAGGTTTCCCTGCATCATCTTTGCTAAGAGACATACTTGACCCCATAGGAGTTTTCATGGTACTGGATGATTCCATAACATACTTCCTTATCAGTTCTAGGGTGAACTTAGACTGGCATATGGATAAACCATTCTCAGTCTGTCTAACTTGGAGACCCAAGAAGAACTTAAGTTCCCCCACACTGCTCATTTCAAATTGTCCTTGCATTAGTTTTGCAAACTTTTTGCAAAGACTACTTTCAGTAGACCAAAATATGATATCATTTACATATATTTGGACTAGTATGATCTTGCCTCTGAATTCCCTAAGGAATAGAGTCTTGTCTATTTTCCCCCTTGTGAATTTATTCTCAATGAGGAAACTAGACAGGGTTTCATACCAAACCCTAGGGGCTTGTTTTAACTCATACAAAGCCTTCCTAAGTCTATAGACATAATTAGGTTGAGTTGAATCAACAAAACCTGATGGATGTTCCACATAGACCTATTCCTTCAGATTATCATTCAGAAAGGCTAACTTAACATCCATTTGGTATACTTTAAACCCTTGATAGGTTGCAAAGGCCAAGAACATCCTTATTGCCTCCAGTCTGGCTACTGGAGCAAAGGTCTGATCAAAGTCAATACCTTCTTCCTGCCTATATCCCTTAGCAACCAGTCTTGCTTTGTTCTTGATAATCACTCCATGTTCATCCATCTTATTCCTAAAGATCCACTTGGTTCAAATTATGTTGTGGTCTTTTGGTTTAGGAACACGCTCCCAGACTTTGCATCTCTTGAACTGATTCAGCTCCTCTTGCATTGCCTCAATCCAATGAGGGTCTAGGATGACTTCTTCAAATTTCTATGGCTCTATTTGGGATAAAAAATTGGAGTAGAGTACTGAACTTAGATTTTTGCTCCTTGTTTGTACCCCTTGTCTTAGATCACCAATAATTTGATTGGCTGGATGATCTCTTAGATGCTTATTTGCTGGAGGCAGTCTGGCTTCAAGTTGAACTCCTTCATCTTCTTCAACTTACTGCACTCCTTGGTCTTCTTCTGCATCAGGTGCACCTAGTACTCCCCCTGGACAATAGCCACTATCATCCACATGCTGACTTGCAGTAGATCCTTCTTCAATAGTGAGCTTGTCCATCTTCTTAGTCACACATGTGGAGCTGCAAATACTTCTAGACAATTCATTGTTAATGAGTCTAGCTTCATCAAATACTACATGTACTGACTCTTCTACAACTTGAGTAGTCAAGTTGTAGACCCTATAAGTCTTACTGTTGTTGATGTACCCAACAAAGATCCCCTCTTGGTATTTGGCAGCAAACTTGATTAAGTAAGACTTACCATTGTTAAGTATATAGCATTTACAACCAAAGATCCTCAAATAGGATAGGTTTGGTTTTCTGCCTTTCACAATCTCATAGGGGGTCTTATTGTGACTCTTGGTTATAGTAGCCCTATTAGTTACATGGCATGCAGTGTTAACTGCCTCAGCCCAGAAATATTCTAGGAGAGATGTGTCACTTAATAGGGTTCTACCAGCCTCAATCAAGGTTCTATTTTTCCTCTCATCAATGCCATTTTGCTGAGGTGTTCTTGGTGAAGAAAATTACTGAAATATCTCAAACTCTTCACATAGCTTTGTCATGCTATCAGACTGGAATTCAGTACCATGGTCACTTCTTATTTTGACCACTGTACTGTCTAACTCATTCTGAATTTGTTTGACAAAACTATAGAAGATACTAGGTGTTTCAGATTTCTGTCTAAGGAAGAACACCCAGGAAAACCTTGAGTAGTCATCTACAACCATAAATGTGTAGACCTTCCTACCTAGGCTGTGAACTGGCATAGGACCAAAGAGATCCATATGCAAGAGGTATAAACACCTCACAGCATCTTTGTTTTCAATGCTATTAAAGGTGGATTTATTCTGCTTGCCCTTTTGACAAGCTGAACATGTTCCATCTTTAATACACTTAACCTGAGGATCATTCCTCACTAACTCTTTGCTAAAGAGTTGACCAATTGTCTTGTAGTTGAGATGGGCTAGCCTCTTGTGTCATTTGACACAATGAGAGACTTTCTCATCAGCTACAAGACACATTGGAGAAACATTGTTCTCACACATAATGTCTAGGCAATAGACATTTCTCTTTCTATAACCTGTCAAAATGATCTCTTGATCATTTGACCTCCTGATATGACAACCATCTTTGACAAATGAGATGTCATATCCTAAATCACTCAGTTGACTTATACTAATTAGGTTATGTTTCAAACCTTTAACATAAGCCACTTGAGTAATTGTTATTAGGTTGCTAGAAATGTTACCAAAACCTTTGATGATTCCTTTTTCAGAACCACCAAAGGTGACTTTAGGATCATCCTTGATTGGTGTGTAGTCCTTTAGCAATCCCCTAGTTCCAGTCATGTGCCTGGAACATCCACTGTCCAAGTACCATATTGGGGCATGACCACTTGGACTTACCTGCAAAACAGATTAGTTAACCTTAGAACCCAAAGAATTCTTGGGTCCTTGGTGCTGGTTAGTTTGTCTCTTAGCAAAGCTACCTGCAGATCTTCCAACAGGCAGTTTGCTACTCATCTTGGCACTAGAATTATGCCAACAGTCTATGGCAAAGTGGCCTACCTTGTCATAGCACCAACACTCAAATTTGTTGTACCTTTGCTTAGGTACAACCCTGGTTGTTCTATCTACAGCAGGCTTGTTGAGTACTGGGGCTTTGCCCTTAGACTTGGACTTTACAGTCCTAGCAGGGTTAGTAAACCTCAATCCAGTTTTACCCTTGTGAGGTATAAACTCGTCTATCAAAGGTAGAACTGATTTTGGTTTAGAGAACCTTGCTACTATATCTCTCTCCTTCTAAAGACTAATCTCCAGATTTCTGATTTGATCATTCTTAAATGTTATAGTCCCCATCTGAATAACAGTTATATGCTTCAGTCTGGCTATTTCATTTAGTTTTTGATCAATCAACTTCTCAAACTCAGTTGCAGCCTCTTTGAGACTAGCAATCTCTTTTGCCTGACTCTTGGCCAAGGATTTGCTTTTCTTAAAAGCTTGCAATAGTACTATATATTCATCAATTAATTGATGAATGTGTCCTTCAAATTCAGATGCACTCTCATCACTTGATGAAGATGAATCTGAATCTGACTCAGTACTAGAAATTGAATCAGCAGAACAATTTAGTACCTGACTTGGTCCAGGCTGCTCCTGGATTTTGTCACCTTCAGATAAGGCCATCAGTCCTTGGCACTGATTGTCCTCTTGCTCATATATAGAGTTCATTAACTGGATGAACTCCTCTTCCTCTTCTTCAGCAAACAGTCCAATATAAGCTTCTGCTTCTGAATCAGTTTCTGAAGATGATATGTCTGACAGGCTTTTGTCCTTCTTGGCAACAAAGGACCTTTCCTTCTTGCCCTTGAATTGAGTCTTCTTCTTATCAGTTGACTCTTTCTTTTTCTCTGGACAGTCTGCAACAACATGTCCTTGTTTGTTACAGCAATAGCATACAATTTTTGATAAAGTTGCTTTGCTTGACTTGGGCTTTCTCCTGTCTTTCTTTGATGATTTCTTGTTCTTATAATAGTCATCTTTTCCCTGTGAAGTGGAAGGCTTTGACCTCCACTGTTTCTTCTTTAGAAACTTCTGAAAGTGTCTTGTGAAAGCTGCAAAGTCCTCATCACTCTCACTGCTTTCAGAATTTCTGCTTTTTGAATCATCTGACCCAGTCTCAGCAACCTTTAGAGGTGGTGATGAAGACTTACTTTTGTATTTCTTTGTGGCTTCTGTCTTGAATGCCACTGCTCTTTCTTTATGCTCACTTCTTGTAGTCTTCTCCTCCTCCTTCCTTACCATCAACTGCATCTCATAGGATAACAGCTTTCCAAACAATGTTGGAGGAGGAATATCTGCTAACTTGGTCATTTCCCTTATGGCACAGATCTTGGTGTCCCAATCCTTTGTTAGGGACCTCAAGAACTTATCATTCAGCTCATAATTGTTGAATTCTCTTCCATAGGACATCAACTCATTGACAATCCTATAGAATATCTTGTAGTATTCTATTATACTATCAGACCTGCCTTGTCTGAAGATATCATATTCTTGGTTTAACAAAGACTTTCTGTCCTGTCTAACTTCTTCTGAACCCTCCATGTATACTATCAGAGTATCTCACATCTCCTTTGATGTTTTACAGTGTATCAAGTTCTGAAATGTAGCATCATCTATGGCACTTACAATGATATTCTGAGCCCTCTTGTCCATGGTGGCCAGAATAATCTCATCTTTTGTCATTTCAGAAAAGTCTTTAAGTGTTCTCTGATTTGCATCTAACACAGATACCTTCATAGGCACATATGGCCCTTCTTTAACTGTGATATAGATTCTAGAGTCAGAGGCTTCCATAAATAGCCTAACCCTTTCTTTCCAGATACCAAAGATCTCCTTTCTGCAAATTGGCAACTTCATGGATCCAAGTTCTTTATGATTCTCTGTTGAACGCATTTTCTTGATTTTCTTGATTATGCTGAATCTGTCCTTAATTTCACTGAATCTGCCAACAGGATCCTTTACTTAGACAGTTATGTCCTTTTTGAGTAACCTCGCTTTGATACCACTTGAAAGAAATTGTACCTAATCACCTAGAGGGGGGGTGAATAGGTGACCTTATCTTTTTAAACTTTTAGGTAGATTATATCACAGATTTCACAGAACATAAAAACAGCAACCACAGAATCACATACACACAGATTATATACAGTTTTATAGTGGTTCCCCAAGGTTTGGGTACATCCACTTTCCCCCTTCGCCTAACTAGTAGTGTACAAGATTCGGCCAAACTCCTCCACTATTTCTCAGATCCTCAGATCTTACACTCAGAACCCCAAATGGTTCCTACAACTCAGGCTCAACAGCCCTACAACTCAGTCTTCTCCAAAGACCTACACTCATCCACAAGGCCTACACTCAGCCTATAGCAGGCCTACACTCAGAGAAATAGATCTCCTACACTCAGGCACACATGCCCTACCACTCAGCCTTTATAATTTCAGGCTTACAACTCAGATCCCTAAGGATCCTACTGATACGCCCGAAATGGTCTACGTATTTAAACGCAAGTGTACGTGCCGTGTCAAGTAATAAAAGTGAGTAAGAATCGTTTCCACAGGGAGGTGATTGGTTTAGTGCTCGCAAATACTAGTTAGGCCTTTTCCTTAAATCCAAGTTGAATGAGATTTGTGGTTTTCTTAAACTACCAAAATTAAGAATGCAGACTTCTAAATGAAATTACTACGGATCTTAGGGAAAATACTTTTCTTATCAAAGGAGAGAAATAATCTTGTATCATGATTTCCTAGGTTTAGTATGATGAATAAGTGAATGTGTCGTTGTGAAAATCTGTAGTGAACGTGCCCTGCAACGATCTTAAAATAGAGAACCGTATCTCTCGATATCGGCAATCCCTAGTTCTATATTTCCCCTTGGGTGAAATAAGAACCGCTCAAAGATCGAATACCTAAGTTGCTAACACCAAGAGGAAGTCTCCTTCTCTCTTCAAATGCTATATCAAGATTACGATATACTACCGCAACTCCTCTCTCGATTTATGAAGCGTAGCATAAAGGTGAAACATTGGCCAAACATTTCAGAAATAAAGATCGTAAAATTGATAAAGAACATTCACCAAGAATTCTCAACAACATAAATTAGAAAATATCCATCAAACACAACCTAGTACTCTCATAATACAAGATTAAGGAAGAATTAGTTCATGGCGTTGGAGAAATCACACAAAATATTGAAGTAGATCTTACAAAACATAGTGGTTCACGCTTATTCGCTGCAGGAATCTCTTCCTAGAGCCGCTTCTTTGATCCGCACGAAGATCTTCTTCTTCTTCCTCTAGCCGTCGCTCTCCAATGGAGGTTTTCTTCCCAAGCCAACCCTAGATGGTGCTCTCCTCCTTAGATCCGAATTAGTAATGGATTCTCCTTCATTTGGTCAGTTTTTAGCATTAAAAACGTCCATACTCCTGAAGGGACGCATCCTTCTATAATTAAAAATAGCGGGAATTCGAATTTAAAATTTAAAATTTCGGACAGACACATGTTGCAGTTTCAGAATTGGATGTTGCAGTAACTGGTCCAGGCCAAAAATAATAGTTCTGTATTCACTTCCAAGTTGATTTCTCCGGCGAATCTTGCATAGAAAACCATGAAATAAGATCAACTTAGTACCATAAACATTAAAATACTAATTAATCATATTTTATCATCATTTAAGCTCCTATTTATTAATTATGAAGTAGAAATATTAGGCAAGAATAACTTCAATTGAGAAGTTATCACACCTCCACACTTAAATTCTTGCTAGTCCCTAGCAAGATAAGTTCACAATAATAATCTGGGTAAAGGATAATACGCAGTGCATGATTCAATGGTACTTTAAATTTGTGACTGTCTTGAAAAACCAAATAATCGAGGCACACTCAAAATGTTTGCTTTACTAACATGATAGGTTTGGCAATCAAAAGAAATCCAACCATTCACAAATCCCTTAGTTAGATGCTGGATTAGAGCTCAAATAAACATCCTAGTGTGATGTGTGGTAACAAATAATGTACTCTAATGCAATACTTCCCTTTTGAACCCCCGCATCTACAGGTAATGACAAGCTTAAGCTAAGTAATTAATTTCGCCTCCATATGAGTTAGTAGTTCCAATAAGAACTAGTGTATGTTCAAGCTTGGCTTAGCGTTTAGGAATACGTTGATTAATAGATGTAGCTCCCTAGTTAATACTCTTAAAGAATCGTCATATTGTGGTTGTCACATTTTTCTAAGACTATCCATAGTAGGGACCTTTCCAAATATAAGTACACATAACTAGACCACATGTCACTATGATATTTCTTCTTTTCCATTTTTTTTATATCATCACAGTTGGGATCATTCCGAGTATGCATTCACATATTCGGGCCACATATCACTATGACTTTTCTTTTGTTTACTTACTTTTTTTTTATCATAGTTGGGATCATTCTAAGTATGTGTACATATATTCAGGCCACATATCACTATGAATTTTTTTTTATTTTGTTAGCAACACTCACAATAGGATACTTCTTAAGACACAACTAGTGGGGGCATATGAAATTTAGCCATGGAATGATGTGTATCAAATGGTTCAAGCTCAAATAATGGCGTGAATGATCAAAAAGCTAGGACGAACTAACTATCCTCATATTTTGGTGTACATAATTTACATCGCTCTTACTCACCACTCCCCATTAAATTTAGAGGACAATGTAGGAAAGCATGCAATGGACGTACATCAAAATTTTAGTGCACGAAAACATTTGCTTAAATGAGCTCAGTCAAACCAACATCCTTCTAGCTTCAAATTCATTAGTTGGGTTCTTAAGATTGACATGCCCTACCGATCATTGAAGAACTCTAGAGTAACCCATAGATTAATTCAGGACAAAAGATAGTATTATTGAATTCATATGTAAAGTAGCCTTTACCTAATGGGGACAGGGCTACACCCCTCCACACGTAGAACGTTGCTAGGCCCTAGCAACTCTACTTCTAGAGCACTAGTTATGACAATAACACACCCCTCCACACTTAATACGTTGACGTAATTAATGACGTTATCGAATGAGCATACATAAATAAGGAATAAAGCAGTTAAAAGTAAATGACTTCCCTGAAGAATTAAAGCCGCGGGAGGATTGATCCACATGTGCGCAAGATAACCAAACCTGCCGAAGACGTGCTTCTCCATTCGTGTAAGGACCTTCGTTAGTGAACACAACTGCATTACCTGCACTTGAAGTGACATAGGACGCAACGGAATAGAAGTACTACGAGGGATGATAACAAGATAATTATTCATCGGATAATAGAAGCAAGCATACTTGATAAGTAGAGCAGGGTAAGCAGTCATGTTCCATACATTATTATTAGCTGGGATAAAAACAGGCAATCATTGGAAACACAGTCCAAACACCAGCACTGCTAAACATATAACCAAAACAGATTAACAAAAAGCAAAACACAGTTCAACAAAATGAGTATACTATAAACAAAAACACAGCTTAACATAGCTGTCCAAAAACCAAAACAGAGTTCACCCAAAACAATGTCAGTCCCAATCACAGCTTAACATAACTGTCCAAAATATAGTATAGTATAAACCAAAACAAAAGGAGATTGTCTATTCGTCATCTCCATCCTTGTCATCTTCATCCTCATCACTCTCTTCATCACCTTCCGCATCATCAGCATCATCTCCGTCATCATCATCAGCCTCATCTTCAGCAGCTGCATTTTCCTCATCGGCTGCATCGTCGTCTGCATCCCCTTCTTCATCTTCAGTCTCATCGGCATCCTCATTCCCTTTGGATCTACGGATGTGAGGATCTACTCGCATGTAGTCGGAGTTGAGCAAATAACCTTCATTATCAAACTGCTTCCGCATTCTCAGCTTGGATGGTGGCCGAGGGAGCTTAGCTTTCTCCATTAACCTGTAAAGAAGGGCCCTTTGCTCATCCAATTCCTCTTGCACATGAAGATGGTGGTATCTCAAGTAGGCTTTCAAATATTGTATCTCCTCCATCATAGCATCAGGATCACCACCTCCATCTTCTTCCTGAATTTCAACATCCATAGGCTTGTCATCTTGTGCCTTAGAGGACTGTGCCATGGTAGAATCATCAGCAACCTTTATGCACACCTCCACCACCGTCTTGGTTATGTGGCCCTTCAACTTTTTGATCACATCGTCTTCCTTTTCCGGCACGTCAACTGCACGACAGAGATCCGTGATAAGGACAGGATACCAAAGTTGCTTTGGGCCTCTCTCCTTTATCTTCTCCTGCAGCCGATGCGCAATTACTTTCCCCACATTGAATTTGATGCCCTTGAGGATACAGTAGAGGATGGCAACTTTGTGGATAGGCACATTATTGAGGTGCTTTGTCGGAAGTATGGTGGCATTGATGAACAGGAGCCAAACTTTGGCCTGTCTAGTTAAGCAAGTTGCTTTCAGGTACTTGGAGGCGACATTGGTCCATACCGGTCCTGTAGGAATGCAAACTACCTCTGTCATTTCCTGTGGGGTGACCTTAGCAAGGACCGTAGTGTAATCAACTTGAGCATGGTCATCCAAAGCAAACAATTCAGAAATTCTCTCAGCTGTAAACACGACCTCCTTCCCCCTCACAATCGTTGTCTCATCATCCGCTGATACGGCGTTGGCGTAGAACTCGTAAACGAGGGTAAGGGCAACTTCAGTCCTTGGGTGGCAGAAGTTCTCCCAGTTTAGGGCACAAATTTGATTTGCATAAGCTAGGTTCCAAGCCCTTGTGTCCATTTTGAATCCTCTTTCCATGATGAATGGAGTGGTCCTCACCTCCCTAAACCGTAACTCCGCCGTTTCATTTTGGAATGTTCTACCGCCCTTGTCAAGTGATTTCCCCTTTTTCTGCTTCTTCCGCTTCATTTTGTTTCTTATATTGGTCGGGCTCTATTACAGTGGGATACAAAAAGAGAAGGCAGTTGGAAAGGAAAGGGGAGAGGTTAAATTTACCTGAAGGGCTTTTGGCGACCTTCTCCGGCGCAGTCGTGGTCTTCCGCCGCGTCTCTCTCATTTTTTTTTTCACACGCAGTGTCTCCCCGCTTCCTCTTGACTGGTGGTCGGCGTCCGACGAACGGGGAGATGTTGTCGCAGCAGCCTCCAGCCGCCCGTCGCTTCAGTAGACGCGAATGGAGGGTCGCCGGCCGCGTCGCTCCAGCGCGAAGAGGAAGGTCGTGACCTAGGCGGGGATTTGGGAAAGAAATCGGGGTGGGGAAGATTTTAGGGAAGGTTAATTTTATATTTTAATTTAATTAAATCTTATGTAATTAATGTGATTTAGGTTTAGAAAGTCTTAATCCTGATTAATTAACCTAACCGCCTCAATTAAGAAGGAAATGAAACGTCCCTACGGTTCGCCCGCGGCGGTTCACGCAAACCGGGCGCCGATTCAGCTCCCAGCGCAAAGCAGCGTATGCAGGCAGCAAGCAGAAAATGACAACTTCCGCTTTTTGCGTTGTCATTTTCCGCTGAACCGGCGGTTCACGCAAACCGGTTACCGGTTCGTAACCCAGGAAAACGCCGCCTAGGAGGGCAGAAAAACGAAAATGACAACACTCGTTTTTTGCGTTGTCATTTTCCGCTGAACCGGTTATATGGTGGTTCAGTTAGACCGGTTCGCGGTCCAATTCCCAAGCATGATGACGCCTGTCCAGGCAGAACACGGAAAATGACAACTTCCATTTACGCTGTTGCAACAACCTGTTTTTTTATTTATTTTTTTTTTAAATGGCCGAATTTTTTTTCAGAATCTCATGTTCATCCAGCAGCTTTTCCTCCATTCCAATCCTAAAGCTACAAAACTACTAACTATGAAAACTTAAAACTTTTTTTTAAAAAAAAACACAAAATAAAACAAAGATACAATGGGTTGCCTCCCACCAAGCGCCTGATTTATGAGTCCCGGCAGGACTTTGCTTGATTAGACAAGCTCTACACGCGACACGACTCGGTCAATGTCGCCTCCCAGATATAACTTCAATCTCTCTCCATTTACCTTGAACTCTGTTCCGTCAGTTTCATTTAAAATGGTCACAGCTCCATAGGGGTGCACGAGTTTAACCTTGAACGGGCCCGACCAGCGTGACTTGAGCTTACCAGGGAATAATTTCAAGCGAGAGTTGAATAGTAGAACAAGCTGTCCCGGCTCAAAGTTCTTCTCCTTCATGCATCGATCATGTCATCGTTTCGTGCGCTCTTTATAAATTCTCGAGTTCTCATACGCTTGCATTCTAATCTCCTCTAGTTCATTCAATTGTAAGAGCCTCTTCTTACCGGCGTCGCGGAAATCATAATTAATTTTCTTTATTGCCCAGAATGCCCGGTGCTCTAATTCTAGAGGTAGATGACAGGACTTTCCATAAACCATCCGGTACGAGGTCAGTCCAATGGGAGTCTTGAAGGCAGTGCGATACGCCCACAGTGCATCAACAAGCTTCTGTGACCAGTCTCTACGGTTCACGCTCACTGTCTTTTCTAGAATTTTCTTAATCTCCCTATTGGATACTTCCGCTAACCCATTCGTCTGGGGATGATATGCTAATGCGACTTTATGAGTTATCCCAAATTTGTTTAGTAATGCGGTGAACTGATTATTGCAGAAATGACTTCCGCTGTCACTAAGGATTGCCCTCGGGATTCCGAATCGACTGAATATATGGTGTCTTAAGAAATTAAGGACTACCTTCGCGTCATTCCTGGGCGTCGCAATCGCTTCCACCCACTTAGATACGTAGTCCACAGCCAATAATATGAATAAATTACCATTCGAGTTCACGAACGGTCCCATGAAATCTATACCCCATACGTCAAATAGCTCGACTTCCAGCATTATATTCATGGGCATCCCTTCGTTCTTATGTATATTCTCGTTCCGTTGGCATCTATCGCATTGCTTCACAAATGCATTTGCATCCCTAAATAAATTAGGCCAATAGAAGCCAGCTTCTAACACCTTCATTGCCGTCCTCGTTCCCTTAAAATGACCTCCGTAGGGGGAGCTATGACATTTTTCTAGTATCGCTCTCATCTCCTCCTCGGGTATGCATCTCCGTACAATTCCGTCAGCGCCAACTTTGAACAATAAGGGATCATCCCACATGTAAGCCCGTACCTGATGTAAAAATCATTTCTTTTGTTGGTAGGATATTTCAGGTGGCAAAATATTGCTTGCTAAATAGTTTACTAAGTCAGCATACCAAGGCGTAGCACTCTCCGAGATCGCTAGTAACTGCTCATCAGGAAATCTCTCTTCCACTTCAGAATGTAGTGTCGACTGTGTACTCTCAATCCTAGATAAGTGATCTGCAACCGGGTTGTCCGTTCCTTTCCTATCCTTAATTTCTACATCAAACTCCTGTAAGAGAAGTACCCATCGAATCAAACGTGGTTTTGAGTCTCTCTTCTCCATGAGGTAACGGATCGCTGCATGATCGGTGTACACTATAACCTTCGTACATAAGAGATACGATCGAAATTTTTCGAATGCGAATACCACCGCCAATAGCTCCTTCTCGGTGGTAGTGTAGTTGGTTTGGGCCTCGATTAGGGTCTTGCTAGCATACGCAATCGTATGAAATATCTTCTCACGCACTTGACCCAAAACAACTCCTACCGCGTAGTCGCTCGCGTCACACATCAGGATAAATGGCTCTTCCCAATCAGGTGTTACTACAATAGGAGCGGTGGTTAACCGATATTTGAGCTCGTCGAACGCTCTCAAGCAATCGTCATCAAAAGAAAATTTTGCATCCTTCTCTAGAAGTCCACTCAAGGGTTTAGCTATTTTCGCGAAGTCTTTGATGAATCTTCTATAGAAGCCCGCGTGTCCAAGGAAGCTTCTTAGCATTTTCACATTTTTGGGTGGAGGTAATTTTTCTATCACATCTAGTTTTGCTTTGTCTACCCCCAACCCAGTCCTGGAAACATGATGACCCAACACGATGCCTTCTCGAACCATGAAATGGCATTTCTCCCAATTCAATACTAGGTTTGTCTCTACACAACATGTGAGTACCTTCTCCAAACACTCTAGGCAGTCGTCAAATGATTTTCCGAAGATGGAAAAATCATCCATAAAAATCTCAATACCCTGGTCCATAATATCAGAGAAAATGGAAATCATGCAACGCTGGAAGGTAGCCGGTGCGTTGCATAGACCAAAGGGCATTCTCCTAAACGCGAAAGTCCCATAGGGGCAAGTAAATGTGGTCTTTTCTTGATCAGCGGGGTCGATGGTAATTTGATTATACCCGGAATACCCATCAAGAAAACAGTAAAAATCATTCCCCGCCATTTTATCTAGGACTTGGTCGAGGAAGGGAAGAGGGAAATGATCTTTTCGGGTGGCTTTGTTTAACTTTCTATAATCCATGCAAATCCTCCACCCCGTGATCGTCCTAGTGGCGACCAACTCTTCCTTCTCGTTCCTCATAACCGTCATCCCCCCTTTTTTTGGTACACACTGAACAGGCGAGACCCACGGACTATCCGAGATGGGATATATTATACCCGCATCTAGCCACTTAATAATCTCTTTTTTAACTACCTCTTTCATTGGCGGGCTTAAGCGGCGTTGAGGCTCAATCGACCCATGAAATGACTCCTCCAAAAGAATCTTGTGCATACATAATGAAGGGCTTATCCCCCGGATATCAGCGATGGTCCATCCTATGGCAGTTTTAAAATGCTTAAGCAGTTCAATTAGTCGTTTTCGTTGATCCGGTGTTAAGTTTGAATTTATGATGACCGGTAGTGTCTCGCCATCCCCTAAATATACATAAGTAAGATGCTCGGGAAGCGGTTTTAACTCGAGTGATGGTGGCTCAACGATGGACGGTTTAACTAACAAGGATTTCTCGGGCATCTCTAATGGTTCCGGCTTACGAAACCAAGCCATTTGCTTCTCGAATGCTTGTGAACATTCTTGAATCACTTCATCATCCCCAGACTGGTCATCCTCCGTCAATAATTGATTCAATAAAATATCATGTTCATCAGAAAGTGAACTAGGCATGTAATCGCATATAGAAACGTGATTGACCACCTCCATATTATCTTCCTCCCGGTGGGGGAACTTTAACGCTTTGAGTACGTTAAAAGTGACTTGTTCGTCATTCACCCGCATCGTTAACTCTCCTTTATGCACATCAATCAAGGTTCTACCCGTCGCTAGGAAAGGTCTTCCTACAATAATCGGAACTTCTCTATCCTCTTCCATGTCTAGAACCACAAAGTCCGCTGGAAATATAAATTTATCCACCTTCACCAACACGTCCTCCACTATCCCCTTTGGAAACGCTAGGGTCCTATCGGCCAACTGT
Source organism: Platanthera guangdongensis (assembly GCA_039583875.1). Classification (NCBI taxonomy): domain Eukaryota; kingdom Viridiplantae; phylum Streptophyta; class Magnoliopsida; order Asparagales; family Orchidaceae; genus Platanthera; species Platanthera guangdongensis. The sequence goes on along the minus strand of CM077160.1, from coordinate 144,390,266 downwards.
AAGGTTATGGAAGTCTTGGATATTTCTCCCAAACCCAACTTCCTATATATCGAGAAAGGCATTAAATTAATGCTCGCTCCTAGGTCACATAATGCCTTACCCTCGAATTTATATCCTATAGAACAGGGAATAGTGAAGCTCCCCGGATCTTTCAACTTGGGTGGGAGTCTTTTTTGGAGAATGGCGCTGCACTCTTGAGTAAGTGCCACCATCTCATTCGTTCCAAATCTTCTTTTCTTTGATAGGATATCCTTCATGAATTTCACGTAGCTTGGCATCTGTTCCAACGCTTCCGCGAAAGGGATATTGATTTGCAATTTCTTAAATATCTCCATAAACTTTTGAAATTGGTGGTCTAATTTACTTTTCCTTAATCGTTGAGGGAATGGTGGTGGTGGATAGACTATCACACTACTCTTCTTTTTTGAATTTTCAACGATCGACTCACGTGTCTTTTCTCCTAACACCTCCACACCTTCGCTAACATTCTCTTCTTCTATCGACTCCTCACTAGGCATCTTCGGACTAGCCTCCTCCAACTCATTTCCTTCATTATCCATCCTAGATTGTTCTTTCTCCGGTGCTCCCACCAACTCCTTTCCACTCCTTAAGGTGACAGCCTTGCAATGAGGATTTTCTCCCTTCGGATTTGGAATGGTATCCGTTGGGAGAGTTCCTTGGGGTCTAAGACTCAATGCACTCGCAATCTGTCCTAATTGCGTTTCAATTACCCGTAAGGAACCCTCTAAACTAGTGATGTGGGCGTCACTCTTTTGGATTGATTCAACAATCATTTCTTCAGAATATTTTCTAGAAGCACCTTGGTGATTATAGTTATTGTTATGTGGTGGATTCGAGTGTGGATTTGAATTAAAACCGGGTGGGTGTGCCAAACCGGTGTTGTTCTTCCATGAGAAGTTTGGGTGATTACGCACTTCAGGATTATAATAGTTAGAAAATGCATTGTTGTTATGATGGTTGTGATGATGATTATTATTATACCTTGGTTGTCCCCCTACATAGTTAACCTCCTCATTATGGCCAACAAGTTGTTCTACGGTAAGAGATGAGTTAATGGGGAATGAAGGGGCAACTATGCTATTTACCTGTGGGTGTGGTTGAGTTTGACTTAGCGTCAAAGCATCTAATCTCTTGTTCATAGAGTTGAACTGCGCCGACATTTGTGCGGCGAATGATGTCAACTGATCCACTTGGTAAAGACCACCTACCGAAGAAGAAGGAGCCTGTCGATCGAATGATTGATAATTATTTGAAGATAAATCTTCAAGGATAGCGTAAGCGTCCTCAGGGTACTTGTTCATAAGAGATCCTCCTGCGGCTCCATCTACTTGGATCATCGTACTTGTCTGGAGGCCATTATAAAACGTCCACACCTGTTGGTGCATCGCCAAACCGTGGTGAGGACACTTTCTTAAGAGCTCTTTGAACCGCTCCCATGCGTCATACAACGTTTCCCCATTCCCTTGCATAAATGTACTAATATCTCTCATTAGTTTCGCTATTTTTGCGGGCGGGAAGTACTTGGCTAAGAACAAGTCAACCACTTGCATCCAAGTGGTGAGACCATATTGGGAATCAAGCCACTCCTTCGCTCTACCCGACAGAGAGAATGGAAATAGGCGGAGTTTAATCGCTTCGTCTGACGCACCATTAATCTTGAATGTGTCGCAAACATCCATGAAAGTTCGTAAGTGAGAGTTTGGGTCCTCGTGATTCAGTCCACTGAATTGCTTCTGCTGCACTAGGTTCATGGCCATGGAGTCAATTTTGAAGTTATTGGCTTCAATGGCAGGCTTGATAATGCTATACTGCAGTCCACCCCTATAAGGCATGTTGTACTCGCGACAGGTTCGCCTAACTTCAGCAGGTTGTCCGTTCTGTTCTACCTGACCCTCTTGACCTAAGCCTTCCTGGTCAACTTCATTAGGAGCGTTCTGGTTATTATGATTCATTGTTATTACGTTATCGCTTCCTAATCGAACCGTTCTCCTATTCTGTCTACACGTCCGTTCGATCTCTAGGTTTAAGGGTAGTAAATCAGGTGATCGATATCTGGACATAAAATGCACACACCAACAATTGATGATTGATAATAACTACTCAACAAACAATCACAAAATAACACGGTAACAATAATAAGAAAATTAACAATGACAAAAACAAAACTTGATCTCTAATTACTAGGGATTCACTAATATTGCAAGAAATAAACACTAACTCTCGCACCTCCCCGGCAACGGCGCCAAAAACTTGATACGCCCGAAATGGTCTACGTATTTAAACGCAAGTGCACGTGCCGTGTCAAGTAATAAAAGTGAGTAAGAATCGTTTCCACAGGGAGGTGATTGGTTTAGTGCTCGCAAATACTAGTTAGGCCTTTTCCTTAAATCCAAGTTGAATGAGATTTGTGGTTTTCTTAAACTACCAAAATTAAGAATGCAGACTTCTAAATGAAATTACTACGGATCTTAGGGAAAATACTTTTCTTATCAAAGGAGAGAAATAATCTTGTATCATGATTTCCTAGGTTTAGTATGATGAATAAGTGAATGTGTCGTTGTGAAAATCCGTAGTGAACGTGCCCTGCAACGATCTTAAAATAGAGAACCGTATCTCTCGATATCGGCAATCCCTAGTTCTATATTTCCCCTTGGGTGAAATAAGAACCGCTCAAAGATCGAAGACCTAAGTTGCTAACACCAAGAGGAAGTCTCCTTCTCTCTTCAAATGCTATATCAAGATTACGATATACTACCGCAACTCCTCTCTCGATTTATGAAGCGTAGCATAAAGGTGAAACATTGGCCAAACATTTCAGAAATAAAGATCGTAAAATTGATAAAGAACATTCACCAAGAATTCTCAACAACATAAATTAGAAAATAACCATCAAACACAACCTAGTACTCTCATAATACAAGATTAAGGAAGAATTAGTTCATGGCGTTGGAGAAATCACACAAAATATTGAAGTAGATCTTACAAAACATAGTGGTTCACGCTTATTCGCTGCAGGAATCTCTTCCTAGAGCCGCTTCTTCGATCCGCACGAAGATCTTCTTCTTCTTCATCTAGCCGTCGCTCTCCAATGGAGGTTTTCTTCCCAAGCCAACCCTAGATGGTGCTCTCCTCCTTAGATCCGAATTAGTAATGGATTCTCCTTCATTTGGTCAGTTTTTAGCATTAAAAACGTCCATACTCCTGAAGGGACGCATCCTTCTATAATTAAAAATAGCGGGAATTCGAATTTAAAATTTAAAATTTCGGACAGACACATGTTGCAGTTTCAGAATTGGATGTTGCAGTAACTGGTCCAGGCCAAAAATAATAATTCTGTATTCACTTCCAAGTTGATTTCTCCGGCGAATCTTGCATAGAAAACCATGAAATAAGATCAACTTAGTACCATAAACATTAAAATACTAATTAATCATATTTTATCATCATTTAAGCTCCTATTTATTAATTATGAAGTAGAAATATTAGGCAAGGATAACTTCAATTGAGAAGTTATCACCTACAAGAAATAAAGAATACAATGTATATACCTACAACTCAGAGTAAGAGAGAAGAGTTGACAGGTTTCTTGATGAGTTCTTGGAAGAACTCTGCTGAGATCAACCTCACTTGGCTTTCTTCAAAGCTTCTTGAATGTAGAACACAATAGGGTTGATACTCACTGCAGCTGATCTTCAATCACTGCAACTTAAGATTCAGAACAAAGTTTGAAACTTTCTTCACAGCCTGGTTCCAAAAGCTGTCTTCTTGGAAGGAGCTCTCTCTCTCTCTCTCCAACTTCTTAGATCTTCACTTGAATTAATTCTACAATGAATTGCTCGATCTTCTTCTCTTATTGATGTTGATCATCTTCTTCTGTTGACAGAATAAGCCTATTTATAGGCCTTCTTCATGGTGACCGGCTGATCCGGTTTCTAACAGCTTTCTGACAACTCTGACAGTTGCAGTAGACTGGTTGGAATGGCAGCTGTCATGTCTTCTAGTCACTTCTTGAAATATCTGTAACTGTCTGAAAGTGTCGAGACAGTCTGTCTTTAAGTGTCGACACAAGTAGACTAAGTGTCGACACTAGCCTTCAAGGTGTCGACACAACTCCTTGTATTGTAGAATTTACTTCTCGACATAGCTTCTTCATCATGTGTCGACACTGATATTGTGTGTCGACACAACTCCTTGTTCTTCAGTACTTAGTTGATTTCATGTAAGTGTCGACACATCTTCTGTGTGTCGACACATCTTCTTGTGTTGAACTTGTTCAATGTCGACACATCTTCTTGGTTTCGACACATACCTTCTGTGTTGATACTTTCTGAGTGTCGACACAGCTCCTTGTGTCGACACATTCTTCTTCTATTGAGACTTTGGCTGAGTGTCGACACATCTCTTTTGTGTCGACACTTGTAATTAGAATTTATTGAACTTTGTTGAGTGTCGACACAGCCTCCTAGTGTCGACACATTGTTCATGTGTTGAGTCTTCTACTGTGTGTCGACACATTCTTCATTATGTCGACACTTGTACTTAAACTCTGTTGAATTAGCTGAGTGTCGACACAGCCTCCAAGTGTCGACACTTTCTGATGTCGACAAAGTTCCTCTGGGTGTCGACACTGCTGCTAAGTGTCGACATTGCTTCACTGGACATTTCTTCATTGTGTGTTGATACAGCTTGTATGTGTCGACACTTTCTGTCTGGTGTCGACTCTGCATCCCTGGTGTCGACACAATTACTCCAAGTGTCGACACTGCTTCTCTGGGTGTCGACACAAGTCTTCTTAAGTGTCGACACTTTCCTTCTAGGTGTCGACACATGGACTTAGAAACTTTTCAGCTTTCCCTGCAAATACTTAACCTGCACAACTAAACTCAAAATACATCAAATACATTTTGATGTATATCATTGAGTAGGGTGAGGCTTCTTCAAATCAGGTACATTTAATCCAATGTACCCAACAAATGCTTTTAAGACCAGACACACCGTCCCATCACCCGCTCTGGGCATTTTAGGAGAATCAGATCAGAGGCGAGTTTCCCAAATCGATAGTGGGGATTGACTTCGCTGCCTTTAGGTAACTTTAGATGATTCGAAGAAGGAAGACAACTCAAACTAACCCATGTTTCAGGGAGCGAGGATTTTTATTAAAATGTAGAAGCAACTTTACATACAAGCAGTCATTACATGTTACCACTAGGGAAAGAACCTTTTCAGTTCATCCCCGCTCCTAGTGCTTCCAAATAACTCTCCTTGATTCTGTAAATGATAGCCTCCAGTGGCTAGAGCCCCTGTCCACCTTCTTCATGACGAGATCTCCTGCAAGGAACTGCTTGAGACAAATGTTTTTTGTCGAAGTGCTTTGCCATTCACCTCTTGACCTCCTCTTGGCGGACAGAGGCTAGGTCTCGAAGCTCTCAATGCAGTCCATAGGAAGCATCTGAGCATCTTCGCTCTCTAGGCTCCATTCTTTACTACCTTCTCCTACTGCGATGACTCTCAGACTTCGTACCTCAAATTCTACTGGGATGAGAACCTCAGACCCGTGGGATAACTTGAAAGATGTTTCCCTTATGGCCGAGTAAGGATTTGTTCTCAGAGCCCATAGGACCGAAGGTAGTTGCTCTGCCTAGTTTCCCTTCATGTTGGTGACATTCTTCTTAAAGAGGTTAATGATCAACTTGTTGGCGGTCTCCACCTGTGTGTTGCTCCGAGCATGGTGGACAGAGGCAAATCAAATTTCATCCATACCCGCTTGTAGAATTCTTCCAGCTCCAAGCTGACAAACTGCGGGTCGTTGTTGGTGATGATGGCTAGAGGGATCCCAAACCTATAGGCAATCTATCCCTAGATTAAGTTCTTCACGATCTGAAATGTGGTCTTGGCGAGAGCTTTTTTCTCGATCCACTTAGAGAAGTAGTCGATCATGACGAGAATGAACTTCCTCTGACTGCTAGCCTGAGGTAAAGGGTCTATCAAGTCCTTTCCCCAGATAGCGAAGGGTCAAGGGGTGTGATTGAGCGAAGTTTTTGAACTAGATGTAACTGAAGGAGAGCAAAGAGTTGACACTCTGGTCATTTCTTCGAGAAGGCTTCTGCATCCTTCTGAATGGTTGGCCAGAAGTTGTCATGCTTTAGAATTCTCTGCTCTAGAGTGCAAGTCCAAGAGTGGCTGTTACAATCTCCTGAATGAATTTCTTTGAGCATTCAAGGTATTTATGCCTCTGACGGGCATCTTGCTAGGGGGCACGAGATGGTCTCTTAATATAGCTCTCCTTCATGTAGCGGATAGTAGGTTGCATTGTACCAAAACTTCCTCTAGTCTCCTTTATTGGCAGGAAGTTGGTCTGTCATTAAGAAAGTAACGAACGGGTCCTTCCAAGAAGCTCTCTACTCATTCTCCATCATCTCCCCTTCCTTGACGGATGATCAAAACAACTCTGTCACAGTTCTATCGACCCTTGGGCCATACTTGGCTAGGTAGTCTGCCTATGAATTCTCCTCCTTGGGCACATGCTCGGTGATGAAAGATTGAAAACCTACCACTAAGCCCTTCACCTTTGTCATGTTTCTCTACAGGATGGGGTTACTCTCCTCGAGATCTTCAATGATTTACGAAGCAACCATCGTTGAGTCGGTGAAGGCCTTGAGATCCTGAATTCTCAACTCTTTGATAAGATGCAAGCCTGCTACCATGGCTTCATACTCTGCTTAGTTATTCATGACGGGGAAGAGGATCTCGACTTCTTGCTCGATCCTAGTTCCCTGTGTGCTCACCAGCATGATGCATGCTATCACTGAGCTCTTTCCCCAAGCCCAATCCACAAACATCTTCCATGAGACTGGGCTGGAAGAGCCTTCGTCTCCTCCTGCCTCGGCCGAGAAGTCGGCCAGGAAATATGCCACTGTCTGGTCCTTGATCGCCACCCTTAGCGAGAAAGAGATGTTGAATTTGTTGAGTTCTACTGCCCACTTCACCAACCTTCCTGAATGTTCCACTATATCCAAGATACTTCGCAAAGGATGATTAGAGACGACCTTAATGGAGTGAGCTTGAATGTATGTTCGGAGTCTTCTTGCTCAAGTTACCAAGGCAAAAGCTAGCTTCACTAAGATGGGATACCTTATCTCTGCCTGCCTCAGTACCCTACTCACATAGTAAATGGGGAGCTGCCTGAAAGTAATAGTGCGTAATCACCTAGAGGGGGGTGAATAGGTGACCTATATCTTTTTAACTTTACAGGCAGAAATACAGTACAGTAATTGCAATTCTACAAGTATCACAGCACAGCAATCATACAAGCATACATTCACAGAGTGCACACAGGATTTATAGTGGTTCCCCAAGGTCTGGGTACATCCACTTTCCCCCTTCGCCTATCTAGTAGTGTACTAGATTCGGCCTAACTTCTCCACTTCTCCTCAGATCCTCAGATCTTACAACTCAGAACCCCAAACAGGTTCCTACAACTCAGAGTGATCCCACTCCTACAACTCAGGCACCAAGCCCTACCACTCAGTCTTCAACAAGACCTACACTCAGGCACAACAGCCCTACCTCAGCCTTCAACAAGGCCTACACTCAGAGAAATGATTCTCCTACACTCAGGCTCACAGGCCCTACCTCAGCCTTTATAGATTTAGGCTTACAACTCAGATCTATACAAGATCCTACAGAAATTAGAAAATACAAAGTATATAACCACAACTCTTGATAGAGAGAGATGAGTTGACTGGCTTCTTGATGAGTTCTTGGAAGAACTTGGCAGAGATCAACCTCCCTTGGCTTTCTTCAAAGCTTCTTGAATTAGAACACACTAGGGTTGTATCTCTATGCAGATGATCTTCAATCAACTGTAGTCTTGTGATTCTGATTTCTATCTGAATCTAACTTAGCAGCCCGGTTCAGTAACTGCACTTCTTAGAAGGAGCTCTCTCTCAAACTTCTTAGATCTTCACTTGAAGGTCTTCTTCTTGTTGTGTTGTTTTTCACTTCATTGATTGATTGATCCCTTCTGTTGAAGGAATAAGCCTTTATATAAGCTTTCTTCATGGTGACCGGCTGATCTGGTTTCTAACAACCTTCTGACAGCTCTGACAGTAGCAGTTGACCGGTTGAAATGGCAGCTGTCAAGTCATCCAGTTTCTTCTTGAAATCTCTGTCACTGTTTGAAAGTGTCGAGACAGATAGTATTTATGTGTCGACACAAATAGACTAAGTGTCGACACAAGTAGACTAAGTGTCGACACTAGCCTTCATGGTGTCGACACAACTCCTTGTGTTGTTGTAACTGCTTCTCGACACTGCTTCTTCAGAATGTGTCGACACTGATCCTGTGTGTCGACACAAGTCCTTCTTCTTCAATACTTAGTTGATTTCTGCTAAGTGTCGACACAACTCCTTTGTGCCGACACATCTTCTTGTGTTGAAACTTGCTAAGTGTCGACACATCTTCTTTGTGTCGACACATGCCTTCTGTGTTGAAACTTTTGCTGAGTGTCGACACATCTCCTTTGTGTCGACACATCCTTCATGTGTTGAGACTTTGCTGAGTGTCGACACATCTCCTTTGTGTCGACACTTGTACTTAAACTTTGTTGAAGTTTGCTGAGTGTCGACATAGCCTCCTAGTGTCGACACATTCTGCTATCGACAAAGTTTCTCTGAGTGCAGACACTGCTTCTAAGTGTCGACACTGATTATGTAGACAATTCTTCATTGTGTGTCGACACAACCTGTATGTGTCGACACTTTTCTTCTGGTGTCGACTCTGCCTTCCTGGTGTCGACACAATTACTCCAAGTGTCGGCACAGCTTCTCTAGGTGTCGACACAAGACTTCTTAAGTGTCGACACTTTTCTTCTAGGTGTCGACACATGGACTTAGAATCTTTTATGCTTTCCCTGCAATTACTTAACCTGCACACATAAACTCAAAACACATCAAATACACCTTGATGTATATCATTGAGTAGGGTGAGGCTTCTTCAAATCAGGTACATATTTTCCAATGTTCCCAACAATCTCCCCCTATTTGGAGAAGTCATAACCCTTAGTCAATGATATACACCATACATAACAAATTCTCAGTATGATGTAAAACAGTAATATATGATAGGGTAAGAACTTAAACATGTATAAACAGAACATGTATAAACAATTATGTCAGAACAATCAATGTAATAGATTGAACATATAACATTGTTCTTACAAATTCTAACATTTTCATTAATCAAAAGTTTACATGGAGTTTAATACAAATGATTACAAATTGTAAACTTAAGAAAATGCTATCCTATAGCTACTCTGGTTCCTTGATTACAATCCCCTTTCCAGATTGAATCTTTGCTTGAACTGGAGCTTCATTATCATCAGCAGCAGCAGGCTTCTTCCCTTTGAGATCTTTCTTTTTCAGCTCTTCATCATTTATCTTCTGCCTTTCAAAATAGTGATAAGACTTAGGGAAATACTTGTTAGGCTCCTGTGCATTAGGATGTAGCTTTCCCAGTTTAGGCTTCCTTCTGTATTGTACAATGGCTTCTTGCCTATTCTCATGCTTTCTCCATTACTGGTCAGAATATCATTTGCCTCTATCCAGGACATTGTCCTTAGCAGCCTTCCAAGCAGTCAATATGATATTCCTAGATGTGGGGCTCCATTATTCAAAATCTGGCCTTAGTTCAGCTTGCTCTCTGAACCTTTTCTTAGATAATTGAGCCTCTTGTTCTTTTAGAACTGCCTCTGGCACAGGCTGGACAACTTTCTCAAGAATGATATTTTGATTACCCTCAGGAGGACTATACATAGACTGTACCTCCTGATGTATCATATCAAAATCTGCAGGAGGATATACCACTTGAGCCACTTCAGCTTGCTCTCCTCCAAAGTATGCAGGATTTGTTCCAGACTCTACCACATTGTCATCATCACATAAAGGTGGATATCCAAGGGTGGCTCTGATGGAATTTTAAATCCATTTGGCATGATCAGAGCCGGCTTTGACTAGTACCCTCTCCCCCTTTATGACTTCTCTCTCTATGTGATCCCTAAGATCATCTTTCTGGAATCTTATTTGAGCATTCAAATATTTTACTACATCCTTATAAAAAGGTTTTAACCTTTGTAGCTTGTCAGTAATTGCCTTCTGAAAATCTTCAATGGTTGTTTTCATAGCAGTTAGGCTCTCCTGTAATTTCTTATCAAATTCTTCTTTGGCAGTGGCACTTACTGCAGGGTGTGCAGTAGCTATAGTTTTTATTTCAGTGACAATGGCATTATGTGAAGCAGTCAGATTATCATTCATTCTAATCTGATTCTCCAAAACATATCCTTGTTTGACTGTCATGTCATCCACTTGGGTTTTTATCTTTTCTTGATGAGTAGCCAAATAGACCACTGCATTCCCTCCTTTATGGAAACATTCAGTCATTTCCTTTTTGTTTTGATTCATTTCAAATCTTATAGATTTGATGTCTTGTGCTAGATCAAATTGCATGGATTTATGCCCTTCATCCATATACTTTTCTATAGCTTTCCTTTGCTCATCCATCTTTAACTGCAATGCCACCATCAGTGAACTATAATCAGTAGTTGGGGCAGGCTGTGGAGCAATTGTCTGCAGTGCCTTCTTGTAGTTCTGGCTTCTTCTCTTGAAGACCTGGAACTTCCTTTTCTTGGCTCTAACAGCCTCTTCATCCTCTGAAGCAGAAGTGCTAGCAATATCTACTCTATCCTTAGGACTAGGATGTAAATCCTTTTCAGTCCTAGGTAGCTCCTCAGTATTCCTTTGCTCCTCAGGCTCTTTTCTTATTGTCTCCTCTTGAGACCTAACCTGCTCCCCCTGAAGATCTACCTGCTCCCCCTCAAGATGGACTTTCTCCCCCTTAACAGCAGCTTTCTCTCCCTCAAAGTTAGTCTGTAACAAATCTAGGAACAGCTCTTCTAAAGTAAACTCATGCTGAGATTGTACAGGAGAATCTCTTATTTCTAGAGCAACTGAGTCTACTTTATCAGCAACAGATGTGTTCTCCATGACAACATCTTGTGGTTGAGGTTGTATCTGTGTTTGCTGATCAACATCAAGTAATGGTTCAGACAAAACTTCATCTTCAATGGTAAAATCTAATTGATTAACTTCAGTAATTACCTCAAGAATGATTTGGGTAGCCCTCTCACTCTCTAATGGGGTTGGCTCATCCACAAGTAGAGGCTCCCCCTGGAGTGGATCCAGGTGAATTGGGCTAGCTGAGGGTAGCTCCCCCTGTCTTTGTGCATCTTCTTATCTTGCTGGTGACTGTCCAGTATTTCCAGTCTCTTCATCATCAGGACTAAAGACCACTTGCTCTTCAGAGCTGCTTGAGGATTCAGAAGCTACAATGGCTTTCTTTTTCTTCTTCTTTTGTGGTGTGTCCTTTTCTGGAGTTGGCAATTCTTTTGTCAACACTCTATCCCACCTAGAGATAATCCTTACATCCATTCTCCTCATGTGGTTTATCTTTGAACCAGCAGCTTGATTTATCACCTCAGGAATACTTCCAGCTAGGTATAAACTCACAATTCTTCCCAGATTGGGCTTCTTCATACTCTCTTTTATCTTATCAAACATGACTGCACACCAATCAGTATTAAGTTTGAAGATTATCTTTGTCATCAAACTGAACATATGAGCTGAAATTCAGTCATGTCCTCCAGGCTTGCTCAGGATGACCTTCCAACTATTTCAGATAAGAATTTTCTATGTATGTTCATCCCTTTTCTGTTGAAAACTGATCCAATTTTCAGGTTTGAATCCAGTCCACACCATCTCAATGTCTCTCTAGTCTTAGAAGCAGATACATCTTCTTCCTCTTTTGTTCTTGGTAGATGAAGTACCTTCCTTAGACTTTTCTGTGTGACCTTGACTTTGGTCCCATGAACTCTGGACTTAATCTTGAGTCCAGTATCATCAAGTGAAGCTGCACTCAAAAATTCAAGGACCTCCTTCTTCCAGATCTTGATTGGTTCTGATACAAGGTATTCCAATCCAGTCTCGGCAATTAGGGTTACCACACCTTTGATTTCGGGTTCCGCGTCATCAAAGGCGTGTCGCACGAGCTCATATCCTTCATTAATGTTCTCTTCTATCTTGGGCGCCATTAGGGTTTGAAGAAATTTTGAATTTAGAGAAGAGAGATGTCGACACACAAGTTTGGTCTCAAGACTAAGGTGAGCGTGTCGACAAACACTGGGAAAAACCTATTTATACCTTTCTAGAATCGAAGGTGAAAAGGCGCGTCAAAATACTTAAATTGCGTCGACACGGTTGAAAAGTGTCGACACTTACTGCTAGTGTCTCGACAACTATGTGTCGACACAAGTATAGTCGACATAATATATGTGTCGACACTTATATATGTGTCAACACCACTCAGCTCGACACTCAGTCGAGACTCTACTAGACTAATTCTGTGTAAATCCTAAGTGTCGACACCACCCTGGATGTGTCGACACCTACACTGCATGTGTCGACACTAATTCTCTGAAGTGTCGACACAGACTTCCTAGATATGTCGACACCATTTCTCTGAAATGTCGACACCATCACTATGTGTCGACACCATTTTACTTAGCCAATTTTGTAAACTATTTTAAGTTTATCATCCCTAATTCAATTTTAAATTTATTTAATTTGGTTTCATCTAAGGGCTTAGTATACATATCAGCTAGCTGATTATCTGTATTAATATATTCTAGTGAAATATCTCCTTTTTCCACATGTTCTCTTAGAAAATGGTATTTTATTTCTATGTGCTTAGTCCTACTATGGGAGACAGGATTATTTGCAATAGAAATAGCACTTGTAGAATCACAAAATAAAGGTGTTCTACTTACTTGAATATCATAGTCTTCTAGCTGGTGTTGTATCCATAGTAGTTGTGCACAGCAACTTCCAGCAACAACATACTCTGACTCAGCTGTGGAGATGGCCACACTGGTCTGCTTCTTGCTGCTCCATGACACCAGCCTTCCACCTAGAAATTGACAGGTTCCTGTTGTACTTTTTCTATCTTACTTGCAGCCTGCAAAATCTGCATCTAAATAACCTGTCAGTTCAAAATCTCCATTCCTAGGGTACCAAAGGCCTAGATAAGGAGTGCCCTTAAGATATCTCAAAATTCTTTTGACTGCTGTCAAATGAGATTCTTTAGGTCAAGCTTGGTACCTAGCACAGACACATGTAGCATACATGATATCTGGTCTACTAGTAGTCAAATACAGTAGGGAGCCAACTATCCCTCTATATAAAGTTTCATCTACAGGTTTCTCTACATCATCTTTGCTTAGAGACATTGTTTACCCCATAAGAGTTTTCATGGTAGTGGATGATTCCATACCATACTTTCTTATCAATTCTAGAGTGAACTTAGACTGGCATATGGATAATCCATCTTCAGTCTGTCTAACTTGGAGACCCAAGAAGAACTTAAGTTCCCCCATACTGCTCATTTCAAATTGTCTTTGTATTAGTTTTGCAAACTTTTTGCAAAGACTACTTTCTGTAGACCCAAACATTATGTCATCTACATATATTTGGACTAATATAATCTTGCCTCTGGATTCCCTAAGGAATAGAGTCTTGTCTATTTTCCCCCTTGTCAATTTATTCTCAATCAGGAAACTAGACAGGGTTTCATACCAAGCCCTAGGGGCTTGTTTTAACTCATACAAAGCCTTCCTAATTCTATAAACATAATTAGGTTTAGTAGAATCAACAAAACCTGATGACTGTTCTATATAGACTTCTTCCTTTAGGTTTCCATTCAGAAAAGCTGACTTAACATCCATTTGATATACCTTAAATCCTTGAAATGTTGCATAGGCAAGGAACATCCTTATTGCTTCCAGTCTTGCTACTAGAGCAAAGGTTTGATCAAAATCAATACCTTCTTCCTGCTTATATCCTTTTGCAACAAGTCTAGCTTTGTTCTTTATAATAACTCCATTCTCATCCAACTTGTTCCTAAAGATCCACTTAGTCCCAATAATGTTGTGGTCTTTTGGTTTAGGAACTAGCTCACAGACTTTGCATCTTTTGAACTGGTTCAGCTCCTCTTGCATGGCATCAATCCAATGAGGGTCTAGGATTGCATCTTCAAATTTCTTTGGCTCTACTTGGGATAGAAAGCTGGAGTAGAGGACTGAACTTAGATTTCTGCTCCTTGTTTGTACCCCTTGTCTGAGATCTCCAATAATTTGATTGGCTGGATGATCTTTTAAATTCCTATTTGCTGGAGGCAGCCTGTCTTCTGGTTGTACACCTTCAGCTTCTTCATTCAACTGCACCTCTTGGTCTTCTTCAGCAACAGGAGTATCTTGTACTCCCCCTGGACAGCAGCCATCATCTTCCACTTGCTGACTTACAGTAGGACCTTCTACAATAGTAAGCTTGTCCATCTTCTCAGTTACACCTGTGGAGCTGCAAACACTTCTAGGCAATTCATTGTTAATGAGTCTAGCTTAATCAAAACTACATGAACTGACTCTTCTATAACTTGAGTAATCAAGTTGTAGACCCTATAATCCTTACTATTATTATTGTACCCAACAAAGATCCCCTCTTGGGATTTGGCAGCAAACTTGGTTAGATAAGACTTACCATTGTTAAGGACATAGCACTTGCAACCAAAGATCCTGAAATAGGATAGATTTGGTTTTCTGCCCTTCACAATCTCATAGAGGGTCTTCTTGTGGCTCTTGGTGATAGTAGCCCTATTGATTACATGACATGCAGTATTAACTGCCTCAGCCTAGAAATATTCTGGGAGAGAAGTGTCACTCAATAGGTTCTACCATCCTCTATCAAGGTTCTATTTTTCCTTTCAGCAATACCATTTTGCTGAGGTGTTCTTGGTGAGGAAAATTCCTGAAAAATTCCAAACTCTTCACACAGTTTTGTCATACTTTCAGACTGAAATTCAGTACCATGGTCACTTCTGATTTTGACCACTGTACTGTTCAATTCATTCTGAATTTGTTTAACAAAACTATGCAAGATACTTGGTGTTTCAGATTTTTGCCTTAGGAAGAACACCCAGGAATACCTTGAGTAGTCATCAACTACCACAAATGTGTAGACCTTCCTACCTAGGCTGTGAACTGGCATAGGACCAAAAAGATCCATATGCAAGAGGTATAGACACCTCACAGCATCTTTGTTCTCAATGCTATTAAAGGTGGATTTGGTCTGCTTGCCTTTCTGACAAGCTAAGCATATCCCATCCTTTATGCACTTAACTTGAGGATCATTCCTCACTAACTCTTTGCTATAGAGTTGGCCAATTGTCTTATAGTTAAGATGAGCCAGCATCTTGTCCCATTTAACACAATGTGAGACTTTCTCATCAGCTACAAGACAAATAGGAGAAACAATGTTCTCACACATAATGTTTAGACAATAGACATTTTTCTTCCTATATCATGTCAAAATGATCTTTTGATCACTTGACCTACTGATATGACAACCATCCTTGACAAATGAGATGTCATATCCTAAATCACTCAGCTGACTTATACTAATGAGGTTGTGTTTCAAACCTTTAACATAAGCCACTTGAGTAATTGTAATTAGGTTGCTAGAAATGTTACCAAAGCCTTTGATGATTCCTTTTTCTGAAGCACCAAAGGTAACTTGAGGACCATCCTTGATTGGTGTATAGTCCTTCAGCAATCCCCTAGTTCCATTCATGTGCCTGGAACATCCACTGTCCAAGTACCATATTGGGTCATGTCCACTTGGACTCACCTGCAAGACAGATTACTTAACCTTAGAACCCAAATAATTCTTGGGTCCTTGGTGCAAGTTAGTCTGACTATTAACAAAACTACCTGTAGCTTTTCTAGCAGGAAGTTTGCTACTCTCCTTGACACTAATATTGTGCCAACAATCCATGGCAAAGTGGTCTACCTTGCCACAAAACCAGCACTCAAATCTATTGTACCTTTGTTTAGGCACAACCCTGGCTGTTTTATCTACAGCAGGCTTCTTGTTGAGTACTGGGGCTTTGCCCTTAGATTTGGACTTTACAGTCCAGGCAGGTTTTATAAACCCCAATCCAGTTTTACCCTTATGAGGTACAAACTCATCTATCAAAGGTAGAACAGATTTTGGTTTAGAAAAACTTACAACTAACTCTCTCTCCTTCTGAAGACTAATCTCCAGATTTCTAATTTGATCATTCTTGAATGTAATAGTCCCCATCTGAATAACAGTAATGTTCTTCAGTCTGGCTATTTCATTTAGTTTCTGATCTAATAACTTGTCAAAATCTGTTGCAGCCTCTTTAAGACTAGCAATCTCCTTAGCCTGAGTTTTGGTTAAGAGTTTGCTTTTCTTCAAAGCCTGCAACAATACTCTATATTCATCAATTAATTGATGAATGTCTCTTTCAGATTCAGATCCACTCACATCACTTGATGCTGATATATCAGAATCTGACTCAGTACTAGAAATTGAACTTGAAGAACAATTTTGTACCTGACTTGGTCCAGGCTGATCTTGGATTTTGTCTCCTTCAGATAATGTCATCATCCCTTTGCATTGATTGTCCTCATGCTCATAAATTGAATTCATTAACTGTATGAACTCATTTTCTTCTTTTTCAGCAAACAAGCCAATATAGGCTTCGGCTTCTGAATCTGTTTCTAAAGATGACATATCAGTCAGGCTTTTGTCTCTCTTTGCAACAAAGGACTTTTCCTTTTTGCCCTTAAATTGAGTCTTCTTCTTATCAGTGGACTCTTTCCTCTTTTCTGGACAATTAGCTACTACATATCCTTGTCTATTGCAACAATAGCATACTATCTTTGAGGATATAGTTTTACTAGACTTGGACTTTCTCCTGTCATTCCTTGATGACTTCCTGTTCTGATAATAGTCATCTTTTGTCTATGAAGTGGATGGCTTGGACCTCCACTGCTTCTTCTTCAGAAACTTCTGAAAATGTCTAGTGAAAGCTGCAAAGTCTTCATCACTCTCACGGCTTTCTGAATTCTTACTATCTGACTCATCTGTCTCAGCCTCAGCAACTTTTTGAGGTGGAGATGGTGACTTGCTTTTATATTTCCTAGTGGCTTCAGTCTTGAAAGCCACAGCTCTTTCTTTGTGCTCAACTCTTATAGTCTTCTCTTCCTCCTTCCTTACCATTAACTGCATCTCATAAGATAACAGTTTTCCAAACAAAGTTGGAGGAGGTATGTCAGCTAATTTGTCCATTTCCCTTATGGCACAAATCTTGGTGTCCCAGTCCTTTGTCAGGGATCTCAAGAAATTATCATTCAACTCATAATTACTGAACTCTCTTCCATAGGACATCAATTCATTGACTATCCTATAGAATTTCTTGTAGCATTCAGTTGTGCTATCAGACCTGCCTTGTCTGAAGCTTTCATACTCTTGATTTAATAAAGACTTCTTGTCTTGTCTTACTTCTTCTGATCCCTCCATATAGACTATCAGTGTGTCCCACATTTCTTTTGATGGTTTACAATGAATCAGATTCTGAAATGTGGCATCATCAATTGCACTTACAATAATATTCTGGGCCCTCTTGTCCATAGTGGCCAGAATAATTTCATCCTTAGTCATTTCTGAATAGTCTTTGGGAGTTCTCTGATTTGCATCCAGAACAGATACTTTCATTGGCACATATGGCCCTTCTTTGACTGTGATGTATATTCTTGGGTCAGATGCTTCCATAAAGAGTCTAACCCTTTCTTTCCAAATGCCAAAAATCTCCTTTCTGCAGATTGGCAATTTCATGGATCCTAGCTCTTTGTGATTCTCAGTTGAACCCATTTTCTTGATTCTTGAGTATTCTGATTCTGCCTACAGGATCTTTACTCAGAGTGTTATGTCCTTTTTAAGGAACCTCGCTTTGATAGCACTTGAAAGTAATAGTGCCTAATCACCTAGAGGGGGGTGAATAGGTGACCTATATCTTTTTAACTTTACAGGCAGAAATACAGTACAGTAATTGCAATTCTACAAGTATCACGGCACAACAATCATACAAGCATACATTCACAGAGTGCACATAGGATTTATAGTGGTTCCCCAAGGTCTGGGTACATCCACTTTTCCCCTTCGTCTATCTAGTAGTGTACTAGATTCGGCCTAACTTCTCCACTTCTCCTCAGATCCTCAGATCTTACAACTCAGAACCCCAAACAGGTTCCTACAACTCAGAGTGATCCCACTCCTACAACTCAGGCACCAAGCCCTACCACTCAGTATTCAACAAGACTTACACTCGGGCACAACAGCCCTACCTCAGCCTTCAACAAGGCCTACAATCAGAGAAATGATTCTCCTACACTCAGGCTCACAAGCCCTACCTCAGCCTTTGTAGATTTAGGCTTACAACTCAGATCTATACAAGATCCTACAGAAATTAGAAAATACAAAGTATATAACCACAACTCTTGATAGAGAGAGATGAGTTGACTGGCTTCTTGATGAGTTCTTAGAAGAACTTGGCAGAGATCAACCTCCTTTGGCTTTCTTCAAAGCTTCTTGAATTAAAACACAGTAGGGTTGTATCTCTATGCAGATGATCTTCAATCAACTATTGTCTTGTGATTCTGATTTCAATCTGAATCTAACTTAGCAGCTCGGTTCAGCAACTGCACTTCTTATAAGGAGCTCTCTCTCTCCAACTTCTTAGATCTTCACTTGAAGGTCTTCTTCTTGTTGTGTTGTTTTTCACTTCATTGATTGATTGATCCCTTCTGTTGAAGGAATAAGCCTTTATATAAGCTTTCTTCATGGTGACCGGCTGATCCGGTTTCTAACAACCTTCTGACAGCTCTGACAGTAGCAGTTGACCGGTTGAAATGGCAGCTGTCAAGTCATCTAGTCACTTCTTAAAATCTCTATCACTGTCTGAAAGTGTCGAGACAGATAGTCTTTATTTGTCGACAAAAATAGACTAAGTGTCGACACAAGTAAACTAAGTGTCGACACTAGCCTTCATGGTGTCGACACAACTCCTTGTGTTGTTGTAACTGCTTCTCGACACTGCTTCTTCAGAATGTGTCGACACTGATCCTGTGTGTCGACACAAGTCCTTCTTCTTCAATACTTAGTTGATTTCTGCTAAGTGTCGACACAACTCCTTTGTGTCGACACATCTTCTTGTGTTGAAACTTGCTAAGTGTCGACACATCTTCTTTGTGTTGACACATGCCTTCTGTGTTGAAACTTTTGCTGAGTGTCGACACATATCCTTTGTGTCGACACATCCTTCATGCATTGAGACTTTACTGAGTGTCGACACATCTCCTTTGTGTCGACACTTGTACTTAAACTTTGTTGAAGTTTGCTGAGTGTCGACGCAACCTCCTAGTGTCGACACATTCTGCAGTCGACAAAGTTTCTCTGAGTGTCGACACTGCTTCTAAGTGTCGACACTGATTATGTAGACAATTCTTCATTGTGTGTCGACACAACCTGTATGTGTCGACACTTTTCTTCCGGTATCGACTCTGCCTTCCTGGTGTCCACACAATTACTCCAAGTGTCGACAAAGCTTCTCTAGGTGTCGACACAAGCCTTCTTAAGTGTCGACACTTTTCTTCTAGGTGTCGACACATGGACTTTGAATCTTTTATGCTTTCCCTGCAATTACTTAACCTGCACACATAAACTCAAAACACATCAAATACACCTTGATGTATATCATTGAGTAGGGTGAGGCTTCTTCAAATCAGGTACATATTTTCCAATATACCCAACACTGCCTCTTCGCCTCTTCTCTCACGAGCACAGAGCTGACTGCCTCCGCTCCCACTCTTGGGTAAAGGGGGAGATCTTACCCTTCTTATTGTCCTTAGAGTAGAGGAGCTTGAGTTAGCTGCTGCTTGAGCTTTCCAAAAACCTCGTCACACTATGTGGTCCACTCGAACTTCTGGCTGCCTCAGAGAGTTTTGAAAATGGAGAGAACTTCTCTCCTACCTTAGATAGGAAGCAGCTAAGACCTGCCAGCCTTCCAGTCAGCCTTTGAACTTCCTTGGAAGTCTTCAGGGATACCATCTCCAGGATGGCTCTTACTTTGTTTGCATTAGGCTCTACCCCCTCGGAGTGAGGAGGAGACCTAAGAACTTTCCCCTCCCTACACTGAAGACGAACTTTGCCGAATTAAGCCTCATCTTATACTTTTGCAAAGTTGTGATGGTCTCCACCAGATACTTAGTGTGCTCCAAGATGCTTCTGCTCTTGACTATGGGGTCATCCATGTACACTTCCAGTTTCGGCCCCTTTTGCTCCTTTAAGACTTGGCCCATCTTTCTTTGGTAGGTTTCTCCAGCGTTCTTTAGTCTAAAGGGAGTCATTCTGTATCTATAGCAGTCGTCGCTAGTGATGAAGGAGAAATCGTGGCAGTCAGGGGGATGCATCTGGATCTGGTGATACCATGTAAAAGCATCAAGGAAACTCATCTCAGGAATGCCGGTGAATGAATCAACCAGCGTTTTGATTTGAGGCAAGGTGTAGCAATCCTTCAGGCAAGCTTTATTCAAAGTAGAAAAGACAATACATTGCCTTCATCCCTCTCCGGACTTCTTAACTGTTACAATATTGGAGACCCAGCCTGGATCTTGAATCTCCAAAACAAAACCCGCCTTTAGTATCTTCTTCACCTCCTCCCGGATCGGCTTGGCTAGCGCAACTACACTCTTTTTTTTCTTCTGACGGACGAGGGAAACCTTGGGATCCGGGTTGAGGTAATGGCATGAAACCTCCGTGTTAGTCCCTGACATCTCTGTGGTGCTCCAGGCGAAGATGTCTATGTTTTCTTGCAGACAGGTCATCATCTCCACCTTTCCCTCCAGTGGCATGGATCCTCCAACCTTAAGCAGCCCAGGTTCTCCTCCCTTGGAGATCACCTCTACTTCCTCTAGCTCCTCGACTGCTCTCAACCTGTCTTCTCTCTCCATAATCTTCTCAAGCCTTTCTGTATCCTACATCCAGCTGATGGTACTGATGACACTAAGATAGTACTCCCTGGTAGCTTTGGGATCGCCACGGACCTCACTTCGACATCACCCATGCAGTACTTCAAGCACCGATGATATGATGATGGGACCACCTTGAAGTAGTTGATGAGGGGACTTTCAAAGATCGTGTTGCAGAAGCTCGGCGCGTCCATGATGACGAACCTGAATCGGATCGAGGTGCCACAAAGGGTCACCAGAAGATTCGCTACTCCTCCCACCTCCTTCTTCTCTTTAAAGAAGCTAAATAGGGTTTCGTCCGCTGCTAGGACTCTGGACGCTTCCACCTGCAATCTGACGAATGTCCTCTTGAAGATGGCATTCAACAACGTTGTCCGCCATGATTTGGTCAATGGTGAAGTTCTCGATGGCAGCTTGTATGACGAGTGCATCATGAAAGGGATTCTCATTCAACATGTCCTCAGAAAAAGTGATCTCCTCCAATGGCGACGGTGTTTGAGAGGTCGAAGCGACGCTCTTGCATTAAATCTGATGGAGACTTCCCTCGCGGGAAGCTCTAAGCCCAGCTACTTCGTGGATCACTCATACCTGCCCTCCTCCTGGGACTTGGACCTCCTCCCCACGACCTCCTTGGTCGACCCTGTCCTCGTTTATACTCCTCCCTAGAGCTTGGAAAGCTATTGGTCCCGTAGGGGCCTCTTGCCTTGGCTTCTCCCTCTCTGCCTCTCTTGCCTCCAGCCTCCTCCTCGCTTCCCAAAAAGCAGGACAGGCCAAGGTCCCATACCCCCCTACTCGATGCAAATCGCAATAAAGGGGAATCTCCTCCGCCTGATTCCTTGATGGCTGATTTCTCACCGGCTGGTTTCTCCCATGATGTTTATTCCCCTGTTGGGCAATAGTAATCGCCTCCTCCTAGGCTCTTACTTGCTTCCTCTATGGTTGGTTGTCGTTCCCCCTCTATTGGTTCAGATATTGGGTTATTCCTAAAGGCCTCAACTGGGGATGGTTCACGGAATATTGGAATCGTTGTGCCTCCTCCCTTCTCTCTGGAGCCGCTATGGCCCTCCTCTCCTCTTTTATGCGAGTCCTCCCCTTCCTCCTCTGCTCACCCTCCTGGGCTCTTCTCTTCTTATCGGCTCCTCTCTCCTCCGCTCTTCCTGCCTCTCCGGCACGACTCCGGCCCTTACTTCTGAAGATCCTCCTCTTTTCCTGCCTCCCAGGTTCGCCCCATCCAGTCTCGCCAAGAAGTCTGCATTCTACTCCTCTCCCTGCACAAACTTGTTTGCCTTTTCGATCATCGCCTCAAAGGATCTCGGGGGCTTGGAGCTGATTTCCAGGCTGAAGAGACTCTGCTTTAGGCAAAACTTTAGGGCCAGCTGTAGGGTGAAACCATCCACTTCCACAACTTCTAGAACATCCTCCTGGAAACGGTCGATATTGTGGCTAAGACTCCTGTGATACCCTTGCTTGATCTTGAAAAGAGTGGTTGCCTCCTTCTTCCGCATCTTGGACGTCGTGAACCTCACCATCAAGCCCAGATGCAGGCCTTTTAAGTGGTAGATGGAACCTCCGGGCAGCTGGTGGAACCAATCTCTCGCCTTCCTATGGAAGGTGATGGAGAAGAACCTGCATTTGAATGCATCAATCATGTTGCAGATAGACACCATGAACTCGAACCATTAGAGATGCCTGACCAGGTCATCTCTGCTAGAGTAGTAGCTCAGGACGGGCTCTATGAAGCCTTCAGAAACAAGGGTTGTTATTACTTCATCACATAAGGGGCTCCTCCCTCCTTGGCGATGATGGTCTTTATACACGTGAGTATCCTCCTCATACTCACTACCCGACCTAGTATCCTAGAACCTCGTCAGCTGTTTTGCATCTCTGAACCTAATCCCCTGGCAGCTCGTCGGACGGTACTGCGACTGCATTGGTCGCTCCTGCTCCACTCTTACTCGTTCATATCCTGGTCGCATGGGCGGCTCCCCCTCCTCCGACGGCATCACGCGACGAGGCGAGGTTGTCGTGACATCGAGACGAGGAGGGAACCCTGCTAGGATGTTCCTCTCGATCCTTCTTGTGAACTCCTCAAACATTGCCATAATCACAAAGCCGCCTCCACTTATAGAGTTGCTAGCTACATCCTTATTCTCGCCTCCATCCATCATCTCGTCTACTCATGAAACTTTCCTCCTCGGCCATGATTCACGCTCACCGCACCAAAGTGTTGAAGCCGGGAAAATCCCTACTCTAAAAATCGGATCAAGACAGACTAAAGTTACTAGTCTAGCGGTCGTCCTCGACGACTTAATGGGCTTGAATACAGAAATAGGGACAACAAAAAGGACCCCAGGTGTTATGGCGGGGAGGTCCCACCACGTACTTGGATGCTTAGAAGAAGCTTCCCCTCCACAACAAAAAATGGTCTAGCATGGTACAACATAGACTCTAGCCGACGACTAAGTCAAGGCGGCGACTAAGAGGAATAATCGTTAGCTCGCTACTTGTCTCTTTGAAGAAAGGGTCCAAAGGCTCAGCTCGATGTCCAGAATAAAAGGGGGTTGAGAACTTTTGCGAGATACCGAAGTCCATATCATTATACCCCTGAGGTCCTATTTATAAGCAAATCCAAAGAGAGAGGGGTCTTATTTATAGCCCCACCCCCGGTGACTTGGCAACTTCTGAGGGAGCTTGCTCGGCAGCAGGCAAGCAACTGCCCTAGTCGCCTATCTGGCGAGTATATGAGGGGAGCTCGTCGTACTCACACAGGCCTTCTACTATCTCGAATGTTGACTCTGACTCCTGCTGGGTGTTGACTTTGACTTCTTGTTGACTTGGATTTGGTGGGATCCACCCTCGATGAATATGGGTTGTATAAGTATGTTTTATACTTTGGACATGTACTGGGTTGAAGCCATTGCTCTCCTTTTTGCTCATTGTTAGACAATGCAATTTTTTGTACGAACGTGATATTTTTTCCCAAACACGCTAATTTTGGTCGGTCGGTATTTTTCGCCCAAACGCGATTTTTCGTCCCGAAAGTAATTTTTCTCCCGGAGGCGATACTTCGTACTAGACGCAATTTTTTTCCAGGCGCGATTTTTTCTCCGAGACACATTTTTTTCTCTCGGACGCGCTTCTTGCCTGGACTCGAAATTTTTGACTGGATGTGATATTTTTGCCCGGACACGTTTTTTGCCCAGAGCTGATATTTTCGCACGGACAAGATATTTTCGCCCGAAAGCAAAAAAATGTGTCTGGGCGAAAAAAATCACGTTAAGGCAAAAAAATCCGCTCGGGCAAAAAAAACGCGGTCGAGAGAAAAAATTGCGCACTGGCAAAAAAAGCACCGGGAAAAAAATTCGTGCCCCAGTGAAAAATTGCGTTTCGGCGAAAAAAAATTGCGCCCGGGGAAAAAAGAGCGCTCGGGCGAAATAAAATGTGTTGGGTCGAAAAAACGCTCCCGGGCAAAAAAAAATAACGTGTCGGGCAAAACAAATCACGTCGGGGCAGTGTCGGGGTGAAAAAATCATGCCAGTGCGAAAAAAATGCCCCCGGGTCAAAAATAATTACGTACTGGTGAAAAAATTGTGCCCTGGTGAAAAAATCTCATTCGGGCGAAAAAAACGCGCTATGGCGAAAAAATTGTTCTTGGGCAAAAATATTTCGCCAGGGCGAAAAAATCGCTCGCAGGCTAAAAAAATCGCCTCAGGCCGAAAAAATCACGTCCGAGCAAAAATAGGACGCCTGGCCAAAAAGTCTCGCCCGGGAAAAAAATCGCGTCCAGGCTAAAAATTTTCGTCCGTGCGAAAAAATCGTGTACGGGAATTTCCCTGGTAGACGACGGTGACGGCCCAGGCACAGGATTTCAATGCCGGATTGCATTTTCTTTCGCCTCAACATCAGAGGAATCATGAGGGCTACAGGCCGGTTTCAGTAAGCGCTTAGGACTTTTTTAAGAGATAAGCGCTTTTGGGATGTCATAAGTTGGACTCATATAGCTTATGAAAAAGTAGCATATCATCAATTTTAAAATAATTGATTTTTAACAAGCAGCTGCATAAACAAATAGCTGTAAAACTGCGTTGCGTTTTCAATAGAAATTATACATCAACATAAATTGTCCCAAACAGGGCCTAAGCCCTAGCTCTATTGCTCTGCATACCAAATGATCATTAAATAATTTGTATATATTTCTCACTCATGCAAAAATGGCAACAATACAAGAGAACAATGCAAATGATCATTCAATAATTTGTATATATTTCTCAATCACGCACAAATGGCAACAATACAAGAGAACAATGCAAATGATCATTATATAATTTGTATATATTTCTCACTCATGCACAAATGACAACAATACAAAAGAACAAATAATGGGGAATATAAAAAAGAAACAAATAAATAGGTTAAGATGAGTAATATCAAATATGTGGAGATTAATTAGAGGATGTCAAATTAAGAGTCTCTAAAGCTTGTGAATATTTGAAATATAAAGTCGACAAAGAATAGGTCTTCCACAAATAGTATTTTTTATTCATGATGTACAGCGTTAAAATCTGCATTCCAACTGTAGATGAGGTGAGGTTATAGGAACAAGTCCCCTAACTATGTCTTAGAGCTTCAACTATGGGTCCGTTTGGGGGGACTTATTTTCACCGGTCAAGCGGTTACGACCGCATGAATCGGGCCTTAATTAAAGTCAGGTTCATGCGGTCGTAACCGCTTGACCGGTGAAAATAAGTCCCGTCAAACGGAGCCTATATATAAATGACATTAGGCTGATAAGAGTCATGCATCCTTAATTTTATTTCTTCAACCACACACCACAATTTAATTGTATCCATCAATCATAATTAGTCAGCATGAAGTTCTTCTATCAAAGAATGGTTTTAGTAGCAGCACTCCTAATTCTCCCAAATTTAAGTAATTATTTCCCTCTCACTCTCTCTCTTCCAAATTTAGATAATTGGTTCCTCTCTCTCTCTCTCTCTATTCCTTTCTCCCAAGCTGCACAGTTAATTATATGATCCAACTATTGTTTAATTATATGATATTAAAATTTTTATATAGGTTATAATTTAGGACATGTGATATATAATTTATCGAGCCCTATAATATATAGATCATAATGCAGGTGTGCTAATAGCTTGAATTAATTTGCACGTATCGAAACTAATAATGTGCTGATGTTGGTTGTAGTGATGGCAGCAACAAACAACAAACCTCCTAAAGATTGCTATGCTGATCATATAGTGGAACTAGACTTGCGTTTTTCTTGTGCTTACCAAAAAAAAAAACCGTGTGAACTGCCATCTCCAGTGTGCAGTAGAGTTAGCCATATTAGCCATGCCTATCAAATGCTACGTTTACAGGGCCACCTGCGTGGCTGTGGGACAACATGCCTGCAGATGTAAGTTTTGCCCAGACAGGAAACCCAAAAACGGATCTCCGCCTCGCAGGGGCCGCAAATCAGGTTTCAATCCATATAATTTCTATGATCCATATAGCCTGCGAGAGGGATTTACAGGATTACATTAATTTGTTTTGGTAGCTGGAGAAGCCCCCATTCTTGATGCTTGCCTGCATGAAACTTGTGCACCTCCAGCATGTGCTTTCTCCTTGAACGCATTCTCCGGACTTCTATGAATGCATGGAAAAAAATTTCGGCTCTATTTGGGATGGGACGGTGGTTGCAATCAAAAAATTTGTGATGGGAAATAAACGATAGCATTAGAGTGTCAAAAGGCTGTTTTGAAATTGTTAAAGAGTGTTTGAAAAATCTTCATTTATGTTCTTTTTATAATGATGTTTTACATTTTTTTTTATGGAATAACTACTTTTTAGTAATAGCCTTTTGACTTTTTTTAGCATGCATGTGAGAGAGAGAGAGAGAGAGAATTGATATTCGAATTGGTATTGAAAAGAATGGCGAAAATTTCGGGCTCAGGCAAAAAATGCGCACACCGGCGAAAAATGCACGTCGTGAAGGATAATGCGCCCGAGCAAAAAACGCTCGTCCGGGAGAAAATGCGGGTTTGGCCGGAAAAATGGGCTCCCGGGTGGAAAATGCACGCCCGGGCGGAAAATCGTACGCGGAGACGAAAAAAGGCGCGCATGGGCGAAAAAAACGTGCGTCAATGCGGAAAAAGACGCGCCTAGACAAAAAACGCACGATCCGGCAAAAAAACGCACGCCAAGGCGGAAAATGAGTGCTCGGGCAAAAAATGCGCGCTCGGACGGAAAATGCACGCCCGGACAAAAAAACTGGCACATGGGTGAAAATTGCGTTGTCATGAGAAAAATGCATGACTCGGCAAAAAATGCATGCCATAGTGAAAGATATCTGCCCCTGGAGAAAATGTACGCCTCGGTGAAAATGTTCTCGGGCTAAAATGAGTGTCGAAGTGAAAACGCGGGACTAAGAGAAAATGCGCGCCCAAGTGAGTTCGTTGTTCCAGAATGCTTAATCTCAAAACAACGACATGTCCTAATCATTCAATACAGGGTTTTGCAGGATTCCTTCGTTATGAATGACTTTGGACTCAAAACTCAATTTTCTTCCAAAAACTCTACATCTAAATAATATGATTTGTTTTTGTATTCTAAAAGTCAATTCTTGAATATCAATAGGTCTAAAAGAATGAACTCTTATGAAAAGTAGGTTTTTTTAAAGTTTTATGAAAAATAGAGAGCCCCCAACTTTTTAAAAATCTGGTTGCGTTTCACAAACAAGCGTTGATTAAACAGCGGTGGCGGTGGGAATAGAACTTTTCCCATCATCACTACTCCAAACATAGCCTTAATAATAATAATAATAATAATAATAATGTATTCATTCAAATATATTTTGCTCTCCGTATTTTATACATGTGTGTTTGCGCAAAATTCATTGTAGTTTGTCACAATTAATATTACAATTCTAATACCAAAATATTAAAATCAAGTATATACAGTAATCTTATAAAGTAGTCCAAGACATGATATTGGTACCCAAAAAACTGGTTTTTTTTACTTTTTTTTCTCAAGCTATATGTTTTTAATCGCACACTTATTTCTCCCTACAGCCGAAATATAACGCCTCCATCTTCACAGCTTGCTCCAGAGTTGTCATTTCCAACCAAAATTCATATATCGCCGCTGCAAATTTCGGCAACCTGGCAAAAATTTGACACCGCCGGCCAAAGACACCCATATATTGTTGTTGTACCACTGGTAATGATGCAAGTTCTGTCGATCCCAATGCCTTCATTTTCCCTCTTGCATCTCGATTCCCACCTCTCTCACCGCCATCCCTCACATTTCTCACAAGTCACCCCTCATCTCCACTCCCCTTCTTTCTCGTTTCTCATTTCTTCAATAAAATGCTCGGTGGAAGAACTTCATAGCCGCAGAAATTGAGGTCGAATACCACGAGGCGTGTTTTCCAATCCAATTCCATTTATTTATTTATTTACGTTTGACATGATATTAAGAAGCCATGATTAGTCCAGCTCTTCACTTGTAGATGGCTTCCCTTTTCTTCCCCAATGAAGGCCCTCATCTCCCTCTGCCACGGCCCATGGATAATCTCACCATTTTTTTAATTAATTTCCTGCATGTTATGGGATGGAATGTAACGACTATATGCGAGGTAATGTATAAGACAAGATGGGTGTAGAGTATGAGATTGCAAATAAATTATTTAAACTTTAAGGCTCCGTTTGGAGGGACTTATTTTCACCGGTCAAGTGGTTACGACCGCATGAACCGGACCGTAATCAAGGTCCGATTCAAGCGGTCGTAACTGTTTGACCGGTGAAAATAAGTCTCCCCAAACGAAGCCTAAATAACAATGAACTCTAAATAGCGAGTCTCGAACTATCTATAACATTACTCTTTATATAAGCATGCATTAGAATATAATTGACCTCTAATAGTTTTGAAGTAGAGTAACAAAAGTGAGAGCTTTATATTTCTTCTAGTTTTTTGGCTTGGCACGCATGGCTCCATTGAGCATCACATTTCCTAAAATCAATAGCCAAAATTGACCATTCATTATGTAACAAATGCCTCCTCCGATCATCCTAGAAGATTTAGGATGAGCTATCTCAAACCCTATCACTATGCCAATTAATAAATATTGTATCTCAGAAATCACTCAAGTATTCTATTGAGTATATAAAATAAAAAAGACTTATACTGTATCATAACAGAGTTGTGTTCGTCTAGAGACACACTGCAACCCAGCGAAACATCACACGAGTCTAACAAAGCATGCACACATCATTAAAGTAGAGGGCACTCATGGCCGCACAACCACCCATTACAAAGCATTTATGCCCATTCAAATATTCTTCTAGGAAAATGTTAAGGTAGAGATGTGTGCTTTTAAAGTCCGCCCACCGTGCAGTTGTTCAACTATTCTTTCAAATCCATATTTCAATCATGAGCGTGCCCAAAATGTGCAGTCCAATAATGCACAAAATTTTTCATTTCACTCCGGTTTCTCCAAGGGAAAACCAAATACCCTCACGAGTGAGTATAAAAAATGTACACATGCATTCATGGGTTATTCTTGGGGCATCACACTCAATTTGAATTTTAGATCCCCAAAATGTTAATTTATGTTGTTAATTTATGTTGTTAAATTATGTCTAATTTTTGCACGAACGAACAAAGGTACTTTGCTATCTCTATTTGAATGGACCTTGGTCCTCCTGAGGTGCGAACGAACAAATTTTCTTCATCACCTCCACTTGGACGAACCCCGGTCCTCCTGAGGGGCGAACGAACAAAGGTTCTTCACACCCTCCACCTGGATGGACCCTGGTCCTCCTAAGGCGTGGACGAACAAAGGTTCTTCGCTACCTCCACCTTGATGGACTCAGTTCTCCTGATGCGCGAACGAATAAAGGTTCTTCGACACCTTAATCAGGACAGGTCCTGGTCCTCCTGAGGTGCGAATAAACAAAGGTTTTTTGTCATCTCCACCTGGATGGACCCCGGTCCTCCTGAGGCGTAAACGAATAAAGTTTCTTCATCGCTTTCATCTGGATGGACCCCGGTCCTTCAAAGGCGCGAACGAGCATAGGTTCTTT
The DNA here is from genome assembly GCA_039583875.1 of Platanthera guangdongensis. Classification (NCBI taxonomy): domain Eukaryota; kingdom Viridiplantae; phylum Streptophyta; class Magnoliopsida; order Asparagales; family Orchidaceae; genus Platanthera; species Platanthera guangdongensis. The sequence continues at coordinate 144,360,166 of CM077160.1, read as the reverse complement.
GCTACCTCCACCCGGATAGACCATGGTCCTCCTGAGGTGCATACGAAGAAAGGTTTTTGTCACCTCCGCCAATAATAGAATAGACCCTCAATCCTTCCAAGTCATAAACAAGCAAAGATCCGTTGCCGCCTCTAAGGGAACGGAATCTGAGCCTTCCCAAGATAGGAATAAGTCATCAATCCTCTTATAGACTCGGGCCAGGGCAAACCGTGAGTCCTCTTGCTCCACTTATACGAAAGCGGACTCCAAGTTTCCGGGAGCCATCTAAACAAAGGGAGAAAACATCCCCTTGGGCTACATTCAGGCATCAGCCCCAGATGCTCATGCCCAGCAAAAATTGCATGATCAACACGCCACGTCAAACACGCACGAAAGGTAAAATGCTTCTAATTCATCAAGGCACCCAAGGCACAAATAAGAGGACACCAATGTAACACACCAGGAGATATATCGTGAGCAAAATGCAAGCTATCGAGGTAAGTCACGACTGCTGCAGTAATGACAAAGCATTAATAAAAGATATAGAGTGTACGCACGACACGCATACAGTCAAGTAATCTCTCAGCGTCAACGTCAGCACCACCATTCGAGGTATCACCCATTCAAAGGATGGAATACCCTCGCATCCCTCCCGCTGCATGGAATCTCTTGTCAAGCACAACAACGCGCTCATCCCTTTACAACTGACCAACCTCCAAAGAAGTCATCTCAGGGTCCTTGCAGCGGAATAATGATGTGCCCATGTTTTGTGCAGACAGGTGATGCTAGCTAGTTGCGGATAGATGGGTAGTTATCTTATCGTTATGGGTGATGACGACACTCATCTTTGTTTTTTAAATAGGAGTCCTCAGCTCATCATAAATAACAAGAACAGTGAGAACTTTGTTCACACTTTAATCTTGTTGTTAAGATTTTCTAACCTGCGCGACTAAGTGAAGTTAAATCTGTGCAGACTATACGATTAGCATCAGGCGGTTAGGCAACTAGTGGAAGCTTGGTGTGGAACAGTTTAGGTTAACAGTCAGCGGCATACAACAGGTTGCGGTCTCAGCAGCCTGAAGTCACTTCCTCAGGATTGCGGTTTAAGTTAAGCAGTTCGCCCGGTCTATCAACGGGTTCTGTTCAATTTCGTCAGCATTCAATAACAAGCAGTCTGCGTGGCTAGTTGCGGTTGGGCAATTTGGGCAATTTCGGCGGACAGGGCTTGCGGTTAGCAGTTGTGCGGCCTGGACGGTTAAGTTTTGTAGTCCGGCTCTTGCTTGTACTTTTCTTCTTTCATTAGATACATTGCGAAATCATGTCTCGCAATGTATGTCACACTCTGTAAATTAGATTTGTGAATTTCAGATTAAGACTCTTGTGCTTTTATTGTGCTGAATTTTACTTGGTTTGGGTTATGGTTGAGTGTTCATGCGACCTCTTTCTCAGCTTTCCATAAATTTTTACATTTATGTGGTACAATTTTACACGCTTTTTTCCTTTCATTATGTTTATTACTTCTCTGTGATTTGTGGTCGATGTTTATTATTCACTTGTTTTCTATTATACCCATTGTGTTGGACACACTATCATTTTCTTGTACGTTGAAGCTGAGATAACCTCCAACAATGAGGTCGGGTCTTGGCTCGTAAAGTTTGGACTATAATTTGACTGAAAATTAGTGTTCGTGAATGACCACATAAGCAAGAAGCAGAGAAGATGACAAAATGCTATTTTCTTGATTGATGAGGTAATCGTGTTATATTGTGTAGGTGTCATTGCATACCCATTGAAAGTCTTTAATTTCAAGGATAACTAAATCACCTAAAGGGGATGAATAGGTTTCTTAGTCTTTGTGACTATCTTTTGCTCTTATCTGTTTTAGGTTCTGTAGTGATTTAGGTACATTTGCTTTCAAGACAATCATACAGACAACACAACAATTTTATTGTGGTTCCCCAGATTATGGGTATGTCTACTTTCCCTCCCACCTTTCTAACAACTTTTAGACAAGGCATTTCTCCAATCTCGGCTCCTAAGAGCTTACAACATGATCCCGCAGGACCACTCAGTCTCCTCCAAGATCTACAGCCCAGGCACACAGCCCTACCACTCAGTGATCCAAAGATCACCTATCTCATGGCCAAAGGCCCTACAACTCAGGCTAGGAGGACAGCCCTATATCAGAGAGAATGACTCTCCTATAGCTCAGCCACAAATCTCCTACCTCAGATCCAAAGGATCCTACAACTCAGGAACAAGTGCCCTACTACTCAGAGAGAACGACTCTCCTACCTCATGCTCAAAATCCCTACCTCAGATCCAAACTGGATCCTACTCTCAGGACAAAGCCCTACCTCAGGCACACAGGCCTTACACTCAGATCTGTAACCAGATCCTACACTCGGCCTTTATATATTCAGTCTTACACTCAGATCCAAAAGGAACCTACAGCTCAGATCCAAGATGGATCCTACAGAGAGTAAAGTGGTTGGTTGATGTTGATTTGACACCAGAGAAATTTCTCCGTGTCTTCTTTTTCCTGAGCTGAGTTTACCTCAGCCCTTTCTTCTTCACAGCAACAAGAATAAATCTTCAATAAATAGATGCTTGTACTAAAAGTAACTTGCAGAACTCTGCCATGCTTCTTTTTTCCTTCCTGAACTGAACCAGAAGCTCAGTCCTATCTTCTTCACAGCCCCAAGATCATATCTTCAGGATTAGGTTTGCTTGAATTGTGAAGTTACTGCCACTTAGGATTACTCTGTTTCTTCTTCTTACCTCAGTGAGAAAAAGCTCACTGATCTGGCTTGTCTGAAGTTATAAGACTTACTCTACTGCAGCTAGGGTTAGCCCTTTGTTGCTGTTGAAATTTGGGAAGTGGAAGTAGGTGATGGGCAGGTCGGACGGACTGTGCGGCCTGTGCGGTCTGAGTCCGCGGCCTGGGCGGGCTGCTGGTTTCGGCCTAGGTGCCATGGCTTGGCTGTTCTTGAGGAGCGGCCTGTGCAGCCTGGTGTGCTTCCTGAGCAGTCTGTTGTGCGGCCTGGTTGGCCTATGACCAAGGAAGATAGGCTTCTAGCAAAGCGGCCTGAGCGGACTGCGGTTTGCGGGCTGTTGGCAGTTCTTTGTTGATCTGCGGCCTTATAGTTTTGCAAGCTTTTGTTAACCGGCGGATTGGGAGTTCTATCCGCGGGAGGCTTTGCGGACTGGTTGAGTCCGCGGTGTTCACTATTGCGGACTGGCCTTAGAGTTCGGTTGTGGCCTTTGCCATGCTCTGGCGATGCAGCGGGTGATAGCTGATATGGAGGACTGCGCGGACTAGTGTCGGAGTCCGGCAGGTGGCCGATATCTTGGTAGCTGTGCGAGTAGGGCTTGCGAGCTCTGCCTTCTAGTGGAGTGTTTGGCGATCTGATTTGGGGCAGGCGGACTGGGCCTTGTCCGCCGAGCTCGCGCTTGCTCTTGGTGATTTTCTGGACTTGGTCACATTCAGTGACAAGTACAGTGTGCCCGCGGTATCCGTCGAGTCCGTTGTTGACCGGGCGGACTGCATGTTGGTCGTGGGCTCGTGGCGGATGGAGGCTTTGTTTTCGAGCTGTGTGGACTGCATCCTTGTCCGCATATAGTGTGCAGACTGTCGCAGTGGTGGATGTCCATGTGTGGTGATGTTTGCGGGCTATGCGGGCTGGTGTCTTGTCCGCATAGTGTGGGCGGACTGATGTGAGTTCGCCTGATGGTGAACATCTTCTTTGCTCCTAGCGGGTTTTCTTGGAATTCGGCTAAGTCCTTGCGGACTCAGCGGACGGGTCTTTGCTGGTGCACGAGCTGGGGCGATGACTCTATTCGCTAGGGTGGTGACCACACTCCTCACCTCGCCTATAAATAGACCCCTCCAACATATCTACAGTAACTGAGTGAACAGTAAGTGGGGCTTGGTCCTTTGTTGCGGTCTGGATTTCCCTGTCCGCGCGGGTTGAGTAGAGCTGACGGTTTACTGTATGCAGGTCGCGCGGCTAGCTTCAAGGAGCCAGGAGTTTGGCTTTGACTTCGGTCAAGTACATTGAAGTGTACGGTCTCTACGGTCTCAGCTGGTCGCTTCTGCGGCTTGTCAGTGGTTCTCTGCTTCAGCGTTTCCAAGTTCCAATAACATGTCCGCCTGTCTCAGGCAGGTAGGCGGTCTGTTCTTCAGTTCATCAGCAGTCAGCGAATAACGTTGTGTCCGCGCGACCTCGCGGTCTCGGCAGACTCCGTGGTGTATTCGGCTTGTAGCAGCAGCAGTTCGGGCGGCTTCGGCGACTTCGGCGGACTGGCGGTCTCCAGTGTTGTCCGCTCGGCTTGTTTTGTGCTTTCTGTTTGTAGCTTGTGTACTGGCGAAATCATGTCTCGCTATGTATACCTCGTCATGTAAAGAAGTGTTAATGAATATAAGATCTGCTTGTTCTTCCATTTGCATTTGGTGTTAAGCTTGCTCTTTGGGCTTCTGCATGATCAAGGTGTTAACTGGATAGTTCTGAGAATATTAATTTGGCTTTAGGCTATTTTGCTGACCACTTTGAGAAAATTCAACATGGTATCAGAGCTAGGTTCAGTTGCTTGAGCGGTGATCAATGTGTGTTGTTGCTCTGTTGTTGCTCTGTGCTTCTGGTAGCTTAACCAAAGGTTGTTGCAATGGAATTAAGCTATGCAAGAGGTCTTGGTATTGAACTCTTAACGCCGACTAACTTTAAGAAGTGGAAGTCGTGCATGAAGAGTTACCTTCTGGGCGAGGATCTATGGGAGGTCGTCGGTGGTGACGACAGACAGGAAGTGACTGCTGTTTTTGGTACTGCTGAGCAGGTGAGGCTCAGGAGAAAAACAAATGCAAAGGCGGAATTTGTTCTCAAGAGAGCTATTTCACCAGAACTGTTTGATCACATCATTGCATGTGAGTCTGCTGCTGATATTTGGACAACTATTGATGAGTTGTTCAATAGGAAGAATGTAGCTAGACTTCAGTTTCTGGAGAATGAGTTGGCTAGGACAACTCAAGAAGACCTGACCATCTCAAAAAAGTGGAGCTCGCGATATCCTTGTAGGGATTTAAAGTGTCTCTCCTCGTACCCCTAGGGACCTATTTATATGGAAATCCTGGGGGAGGGGGGGTCTATTTATACCCCCACCCCTCGGAGACTGGGCGACTTCCATGAGGAACTCGCACAGCTGGGCGAGCAACTGGCCTAGTCACCTACCTGGCAAGTATGCGAGGGGAGCTTGCCTTACTCGCTCAGGCCTTCTGCAGGCTAGCACATTGACTCTGACCTCTGTCTTGACTTGCTGACTGAAAGATATGGTACCTAAACACCTAGAGGGGGGGGTGAATAGGTGACCTAAACCTTTTTAAAACTTTGTTGGCAGCACAACAGTTATTTCACAGATTACTACAGCTAACAGCAATTACAGAAATCAAACAGTCAATCCACAGCACAGCTCAGCACAGCACAGCAGACACACTAATTTATAGTGGTTCCCCAATCTTTGGGTACATCCACTTTCCCCCTTCGCCTATCTAGCATTGTACTAGATTCGGCCAAACTTCTCCACTATCTCAGAACCCAACTAGGTTCCTACACCTCAGGCCCAAAGCCTTACACTCAGCCACAAAGGCCTACACTCAGCCACTCAGGCCTACACTCAGCCAATTAAGGCCTGCACTCAGAGTTCTTCAACTCCTACACTCAGGCAATCAAGCCCTACCCTCAGCCTTTATAATATAGGCTTACAATTCTCTCAGATCCAATGGATCCTACAAGTTAAAATAGAAATACAATTGCTAACTCTACAACTCAGAAAATAAGAGAGGAGTTGAGAGTTTCTTGAAGAGTTCTTGGAAGAACTCAGTTAGATCCAAACTGACTTAGCTTCCTTCAAAGCTTCTTGAGTTAGAACTGAATTAGTCTGAATCTTCTGCAGTTGTTCCTTGACCTCTGCTTCTTGAGATCCAGATGTTTCTGAATCCTTCTTCTCAGCCTTAGTTCCAAAGACTGAATTCTTGATTGGAGCTCTCTCTCTCCAACTTCTTAGATCTGCAGTTGGACTGACAGATTCTTCTTGTGTTGATCCTCTGTGTATCACTTCTTGATTTAATCTGATCAACTACTTTAAATATTCTCACAAGCTGTAACTCTTGTTTCTCAATCACAACCCTTTTTTCTGTAAACTATGGATGCCTATTTATAGGCTTCCTTCATGGTAACCGGCTGGTCCGGTTCATAACAAACTTCTGATTTCTCTGACAGTTGCTGTAGACCGGCTGGATCGGCAGCTGTCATGTCAACCAGTCACTTCTTGAAATTCTCTAACTGTCAGATAGTGTCGAGACTTTCTGTTCTTAAGTGTCGACACTTATAGGCCAAGTGTCGACACATGTTGTGTAAGTGTCGACACAAGTCTACAAGGTGTCGACACGAATTCCTTGTATGTCTCGACACAGATTCTTCTGCATGTGTCGACACTGAAATTGAGTGTCGACACAAATACTTGTACTTCATTCTTTAACTGTATTCTTCTAAGTGTCGACACATCTCCTTTGTGTCGACACATCTTCACGTGTTGAAACTGTCAAGTGTCGACACTGCTTCTTGGTGTCGACACAAGTCTTCACTTTTGTTTCTTCAGCTGAGTGTCGACACATTCCTTTAGTGTCGACACTTGTACTTAGAATATTTTGTAACTTTTCTGTTCTTTGCTAAGTGTCGACACAGCTCCTTGTGTCGACACTTTCTTCAAGTGTAGAGTCTTCAACTAAGTGTCGACACATTGTGCTGAGTGTCGACACTTTCTTCAAGTGTTGACTCTTCTAGTTGTGTGTCGACACATTGTGCTGAGTGTCGACACTTTCTTCAAATACTGACTCTTCAGCATAGTGTCGACACATTGTGTTGAGTGTCGACACTTTTACTTAGACTCTGCAGGCTTTTGCTGAGTGTCGACACAGCTCCAAGTGTCGACACTTTCTGGTGTAGACACAGCTCTTCTAGGTGTCGACACTTCTGCTAAGTGTCGACACAGCTTTTCTGCATACTTCTTCACTGAGTGTCGACACAGCTCCAAGTGTCGACACTTTCTGTCTGGTGTCGACTCTTCATTCCAGGTGTCGACACAATGACTCCAAGTGTCGACACTGCTTGTCTGGGTGTCGACACAAGCTTTCTCAAGTGTCGACACTTTTCCTCTGGGTGTCGACACATGGACTTAGAAACTTTTAGCTTCAGTCCAGTGTATACCTAACCTGCACAAGTAACTCAAACAAACATCAAATACATTATGATGCATATCATTGAGTTAGGGAGAGCTTCTTCAAATCAGGTACATTTGACCAATGTACCCAACAATCTCCCCCTATTTGGAGAAGTCATAACCCTTAGTCAATGATATACATCACTCATAATTAAAAATTAGAGAATGATGTAAAGCAGGTATATATCAACAGGGTAAACTTAAACATGTAATAAAGCACACATGTATACTCATTCAGCATTACAGAACAACCAAGAATTAGACACATTCTACTGAACAATCATGAAATATATTTATCAAAAACTGTCCAAACATTGTGTTCAATACATTGTCAATGATTTACAAAAATGTTTAGATGTAACAAATTACAACATTCTTCAGTCTAATCTTAATCTAATTCTGCTCTGGTTTTTTATAACTATGCCTTTCCCAGCTTGTATTTTGGCTTTTACAGCAGCAGCAGCAGCAGGCTCAGTATCAGCAACCTTCTTCCCTTTGGAGTCCTTCTTCTTAAGTTCTTCAGCCTTGATTTTCTGCCTTTCAAAATAATGATAGGGCTTAGGAAAGTACTTGCTAGGCTCCACAGCTGTAGGAGGTAGCTTTCCTAACTTAGCCTTCCTTCTATGCTGGACAATGGCTTCCTGCCTACTCTCATGCTTCCTCCATTCTGCCTCTGAGAACCACTTGTTCCTCTCATGTGCATTGTCCTTGGCTGCTTTCCAGGCTGTGAGAATGATGTTCCTAGAAGTAGGGCTCCACTGTTCAAAATCTGGTTTTTGCTCAGCAAGTTCCCTGAACTTCTTCTTTGACAGCCTTGTCTCTTCCTCTTTGTCCATAGCCTCTTGCATAGCAGCTGTAATAGGTTGAACAACCTTTTCCAGAATAACATTTGGCTTGCCAGCAGTTGGGCTATACATTGTGCTTACTTCAGCATGAACCATGTCAAAATCTGGAGGTGGATAGATCACCTGAGCTACTTCCTGTTGCTCTCCTCCAAGATATGCACTTTGAATACCAGATTCAGCTACATTGTCATCATCACACAGGGGAGGATAGCCCAGTGTAGCTCTGATGGAATTAGAAATCCATTTGGCATGGTCAGAGCTAGCTTTGACTAACACCCTCTCCCCCTTTATGACTTCTTGTTCTACATGATCTCTCACATCATCTTTCTGGAACCTGATTTGGCCATGTCCAAGTACCTGATCCCCTCTTTAAAGAATGGTTTCAGCTTGGTAAGTTGTTCAGAGATGACTTTCTGTGAATCTTGTATGGCAGTCTTGACAGCAGTAAGTTCAGCTTGAAAGAGTTTATCAAAATCAGCTTTGGCAGCAGCAGATGATGTTGAAGGTTCATCAGACTTATTCTTTAGTTCAGTGACTATAGCATTGTGGGATGCAGTCAAATTATCATTCATCCTCAATTGATTTTCCAGCACATATCCCTGCTTCAATGCTATATCATCTACTTTGTCTTTGATCTGTTCTTGATGTTTAGCCAGGAATACCACTGCATTTCCACCCTTGTGGAAGCATTCATTCATTTCCTTCTTATTCAGGTTCATCTCAAACCTGATTGACTTGATATCTTGAGCTAAATCAAACTGTAAGGACTTGTGGCCTTCATCAATATATTTCTCTATAGCCCTCCTTTGCTCATCCAGCTTAACTTGCATTGCTACCATTAAGCTGCTGTAATCTGTTGATGGAGCTTGTTGGACTAGGGAGTGTTGAGCAACAGTTTGTAGAGCTTTCTTATAGCTCTGACTCCTTCTTTTGAATACAAAGAACTGCTTCTTCTTAGCTTGCTCAGCTTCATCATCCTCAGACTCTGAAGTACTTGCTATATTTACCCTATCCTTAGGGCTTGAGGGTTTGTCAGCTTGCACATCTAGTGCCTTCTCAGTATCTAGCCTTATAGGCTCTTCCTGAACTTCCAGATTCTCCCCCTCAACAGCAGCACCCTTCTCTTCAGTAGCAGCATTCTTGTCCATGTCAAAGTCCTCTTGATCTAAATTCAGAAATAGATCTTCCATTGTATATTCTGGGGGTGACTGAGCAGGAGATGTACTGGGTACATTAACTACAGCAGATGTGTCTTGGAGAACAACATCTGGTTCTTGAGTTGCTTGCTGATTTTGCTGATGGACATCAGACAAATCAGAATTTATTATAGAAAAATCTAAAGTATTGAGGTCAGAAAGTACCTCTTGGATAATTATTGTAGCTTGCTCACTCTCCAGTGTAGAGGGTTGTTCTACAGCTGGAGGCTCCCCCTGGATTTCAGCTGGCTCTTGAGGAGCAGGTGACTTCTCTGCAGCCTCATCCTCATGATTATCAGGAGTGAAAACAACATGTTCTTCACTACCTGAGCTGCTGGAGGACTCCTGAGTCACAGCAGCTATCTTCCTCTTCTTCTGTGGGGGTGAATCTTTCTTAGAAGCTTGTTTCTCAGGGGTGGTCAATTCCTTTGACAGCACCCTTTCCCACCTGGAGAAGATCCTCATGTCCATCCTTCTCATGTGGTTGATTTTGCTACCTGCAGCAGAGCTCATTACCTCTGGTATTGTACCAGCCAGGTAGAGACTAAGTATCCTGCCCAGATTGGGCTTCTTCAGACTTTCCTTTACTTTCTCATATACAACCATAGACCAGTCTGTTTTGAGATTGAAAATGATTCTAGTCATAACACTGAACATGGAGGCTGACACCCTGTCATGCCCTCCAGTCTTACTGAGTATTACTTTACCCACAATTTCTGACAGAAATTTTCCTTGAGTATTCATTCCTCTCCTGTTGAATACTGATCCTATCTTTAGCTTAGGATCTAGTCCACACCAGGTAAGTGCTTCCCTGGTCTTAGATGTTGTTACTTCCTCTTCTTCCTGGACTTTAGGTAGCTGAAGTACCTTTCTCAGAGATTTGGGTGAAATCTTGACCTTGGTGCCATGCACCCTTGACTTGATTCTGTAGCCTGAGTCATCTACAGACGCTCCAGTAAGAAATTCGATAACTTCCTTCTTCCAAATTTTGGTTGGTTCTGAAACCAAGAACTCCAATCCTGAATCGGTGACTAGGGTTACCACCGATTTTATTTCTTGATCGCCATCGTCGAATGCGCATCGTACGAGCTCATAGCCTTCGTTAACGTTCTCTTCCAGCTTGGGAGCCATTAGGGTTTGGAGAATTAGTCTTTAGAGAAGAGAAATGTCGACACAAGAGTTTTGGTCTCGAAACTTTTGAAAGCGTGTCGACAAACAAAGACAGAACCCTATTTATACCTTTCTTGTTTGAAGACGAACAGGCGGGATGAATTTATAAAGATGTGTCGACACTGTCAATAAGTGTCGACACTGACTTATAATGTCTCGACACACATGTGTCGACACAAGTTTAGTCAACAGATTTTAAGTGTCGACACTTGGTTAAGTGTCGACACCACACTACTCGACATGTGTCGACACTAACATTCTGAAGTGTCGACACCAGCTTCCTAGATGTGTCGACACCATTTTCCTGAAGTGTCGACACTTACTATTCTGTGTCGACATAGACTTGTCTATGTGTCGACACCTTTTTACTTAGCCAATTTTTAGTTCTGGAAACTTAGTCTAAGTTTATCATACCTAGTTCAATTTTGAACCTATTGAACTTAGCTTCATCTAAGGGCTTAGTAAACATATCAGCTATCTGATTATCTGTTTTAACATATTCAAGTGCAATATCATTTCTTTCTACATGCTCCCTAAGAAAGTGATATTTAATCTCAATATGTTTAGTTCTACTATGTGATACAGGATTGTTAGCTATTGAAATAGCACTTGTAGAATCACAGTAAAGTGGAGTTCTACTTACCTGAAGTCCATAGTCTTCCAACTGATGTTGAATCCACAGAAGTTGAGCACAGCAACTTCCTGCAGCTACATATTCTGACTCAGCTGTGGAGATAGCCACACTAGTCTGCTTTTTGCTGCTCCATGAAATTATTCTTCCACCTAGGAATTGACAGGATCCAGTTATGCTTTTCTATCTTCTTTGCATCCTGCAAAGTCTGCATCTGAATAACCTGTTAGATCAAAATCTCCATTCCTAGGGTACCAGAGGCCTAGATAAGGAGTGCCCTTTAGATATCTCAAGATTCTCTTGACTGCAGTCAAGTGAGACTCTTTAGGGCAGGCTTGATACCTGGCACAAACACATGTAGCATACATAATGTCAGGCCTACTTGCAGTCAAGTATAGTAGGGAGCCAACTATCCCTCTATACAAGGTTTCATCTATAGGTTTCCCTGCATCATCCTTGCTTAGAGACATACTTGACCCCATAGGAGTCTTCATGGTACTGGATGAATCCATACCATACTTCCTTATGAGTTCTAGGGTGAACTTAGACTGACATATGGATAAACCATTTTCAGTCTGTTTAACTTGGAGACCCAAGAAAAACTTCAGCTCTCCCATACTACTCATCTCAAATTGACTTTGCATAAGCTTTGCAAACTTTTTGCAAAGGCTACTTTCAGTAGACCCAAATATAATGTCATCTACATATATTTAGGACAAGTATTACTTTGCCTCTAGATTCCCTAAGGAATAGAGTCTTATCTATTTTCCCCCTTGAGAACTTGTTCTCAATGAGGAAACTAGATAGGGTTTCATACCAAGCTCTAGGTGCTTGTTTTAACCCATATAATGCTTTCCTAAGTCTATAGACATAATAAGGTAAAGTTGGATCAACAAAACCTGCAGGCTGCTCCACATAGACTTCTTCTTTCAAATTACCATTTAGGAATGCTGACTTGACATCCATTTGGTATACCTTGAATCCTTGATAGGTTGCATAGGCCAAGAACATCCTTATGGCTTCCAGTCTAGCTACTGGAGCAAAGGTTTGATCAAAATCAATACCTTCTTCTTGCCTATATCCTTTTGCAACCAGTCTTGCTTTATTCTTGATGATAACTCCTTGTTCATCTAACTTATTCCTATAGATCCACTTTGTTCCTATCACATTGTGATCTTTAGGTTTAGGAACCAGGTCCCAAACCTTGCACCTTTTGAACTGATTAAGCTCTTCCTGCATTGCTTCAGTCCACTGTGGATCTTGTATAGCTTCTTCAAATTTCTTTGGTTCTATTTGAGACAGAAAACTTGAATATACTACAGCATTCTGATTTCTGCTCCTTGTCTGAACACCTTGTCTTGGATCTCCAATAATCAGCTCTACTGGATGATCTCTTAGATGCCTGTTGGCTGGAGGCATCCTTACTTCTGGTTGAACTTCTTCAGCATCTTCATCAAGCTGAGTTCCTTGTACTTCTACAGCTCCTTGTACATGTAGTTCTCCCCCTGGACATAAGCCATCTTCTTCTACTTGCTGTCTTGCAGCAGGTACATCTTCTATGGTTAGCTTGTCCATCTTCTTAGTAAGACCTGTGGGGCTGCACACACTACTAGACAACTCATTGTTAATTAGTTGTGTCTCATCAAAAACATTACATGCACAGACTCCTCTACAACTTGTGTAGTCAAGTTGTAGACTCTATAAGCCTTACTATTATTGTTGTACCCAACAAACACTCCCTCTTGGGACTTGGCAGCAAACTTAGTTAAGTAAGACTTTCCATTGTTTAGTATGAAGCATTTGCAACCAAAAATCCTGAAATAGGATAGGTTTGGTTTTCTGCCTTTCACAACTTCATAGGGGGTCTTGTTTAACCTTTTAGTGATGGTAGCCCTATTTATCACATGGCATGCAGTGTTAACTGCTTCAGCCCAGAAATATTCTGGCAGTGATGAATCACTTAATAGGGTTCTACCAGCCTCTATCAAGGTTCTATTTTTCCTTTCAGCAATGCCATTTTGCTGAGGTGTTCTAGGTGAAGAGAATTCTTGAAATATCCCATAGTCTTCACACAGCTTTGTCATGCTTTCAGACTGAAAACTCAGTACCATGGTCACTTCTAATTTTGACCACTGTACAGTTCAATTCATTCTGAATTTGCTTAACAAAGCTATAGAAGACACTAGGTGTTTCAGATTTCTGCTTTAAGAAGAACACCCAGGAAAACCTTGAGTAGTCATCAACAACTACAAAGGTATAGACCTTCCTACCTAAGCTTGTGAACTGGCATTGGACCAAATAGATCCATATGCAAGAGGTATAAACACCTCACAGCATCTTTGTTGTCTAAGCTTCTAAAGGTGGATTTAGTCTGCTTGCCCTTTTGACAAGCTGAGCAAATGCCATCTTTGACACACTTAACTTGAGGACCATTCCTCACTAACTTCTTTACTAAAGAGTTTGCTAATAGTCTTGTAGTTAAGATGAGCTAGCCTCTTGTGCCACTTGACACAATGAGAGATTGTCTCATCAGCTACAAGACAGACAGGAGAACCATTGTTCTCAATCATAATGTCTAAACAGTAGACATTCCTCTTTCTATATCCTGTCAAAATGATCTCTTGATCACTTGACCTCTTGATATGACAACCATTTTTAACAAATGAGATGTCATACCCTACATCACTTAACTGACTTATACTAATGAGGTTGTGTTTCAACCCTTTAACATAAGCCACTTGAGTAATGGTAACAAGGTTTGAAGAGATGTTACCAAACCCTTTGATGATTCTTTTTTCAGAACCACCAAAGGTCACTTTAGGACCATTTTTGATTGGAATGTAGTCCTTCAGTAGTTCCCTTGTTCCAGTCATATGTCTAGGAACATCCACTATCCAAGTACCATGTAGGGGTATGGCCACTTGGATTCACCTGCAAAACAAATTAATGAACCTTAGAACCCAAAGTAAACTTGGGTCCTTGGTGATTGTTAGTTTGCAACTTGACAAAGCTACCTGTTGGCTTTCCACCAGGTAACTTGCTACTCACCTTGGCACTGGCATTGTGCCAACAGTCCAAGGCAAAATGGCCAATCTTGCCACAGCACCAGCATTCAAACTTGTTGTACCTTTGCTTAGGTACAACCTTTGCTGTCTTGACTACAGCAGGCTTGTTGAATGATTGGGGCTTTGCCCTTGGACTTGGACTGATCCTGAACAGTCCTAACTGGTTTAATAAAACCCAATCCAGCCTTTCCTTTATGATGAACAAATTCATCAATCAAGGGTAGCACTGATTTAGGTTTTGAAAACCTAGCAACTAGCTCTCTTTCCTTCTGGAGATTGATCTCCAGTAACTTAATTTGATCATTTTTATAAGTGATAGTTCCCATCTGAATCACAGTAATATGTTTCAGCCTGGCTACCTCATTGAGCTTTTGATCAAATTCCTTCTCAAAGTCTGTTGCAGCTGCCTTTAGATCAGCAATTTCCTTTGCCTGACTTTTGGCAAGGGACTTGCTTTTCTTATATGCTTGCAACAGTACTTTATATTCATCTAGGAGCTGATGAATATCTTCCTCAGATTCAGAAACACTTCCATCACTTGATGAAGATGAATCTGACTCTGAACTAGAACTGAAATCTGAACTTTGAGTTGGACTTTGTACCTGACTAGGTCCTGGCTGCTCCAGGATTTTGGTACTTTCAGTCAATGCCATCAGTCCTTGGCACTGACACTCTTCTTGTTCATAAATTGATTCCATGATCTGCATAAACTCCTCTTCTTCTTCAGCAAATAGCCCTATGTAGGCTTCAGCATCTGTCTCAGTGTCTGAAAGAAGAAATGTCTGAAAGAGTCTTCTCATTCTTTGCAACAAAGGACTTCTCCTTCTTTCCTTTGAAGTGAGTCTTCTTTTTGTCACTGGATTCTTTTCTTCTTTCAGGACAATCTGCAATAACATGCCCCTGTCTATTGCAGCAGTAACATACTATCTTAGACCCAGTTGCCTTGCTAGTCTTTGTCTTTTTCTTGTCCTTCTTTGAAGGCTTCTTCTCCTGATACTGAACTTCTTTCCCTTTGGAAAATGAAGGTCTGGACCTCCACTGTTTCTTCTTCAGGAATTTCTGAAAATGTCTGGTGAATGCAGCAAAGTCTTCATCACTTTCACTGCTTGTAGACTTTGTGCTCACAGACTCATCTGATTCTGATTCAACTACCTCTGGGGGAGGAGTTGATGACTTAGTCCTTCCCTTTCTAGGTACTTCTGTCTTGAAGGCAACAGTCCTTTCCCTGTGCTCAGTCCTTGTTGACTTTTCCTCCTCTTTTCTCACAGACAACTGCATCTCATAAGATAACAACTTGCCAAACAGTGTGGGAGGAGGAATTTCTCCCAACTTTGCCATTTCCCTTATGGCACAGATCTTGGTGTCCCAATCTTTAGTTAGGGACCTTAAGAACTTATCATTCAATTCATAGTTTTTGAACTCTCTTCCATAGGACATGAGTTCATTAACAATTCTGTAGAACTTTTTGTAGCATTCAGTGATTCTATCTCCTCTTCCTTGCCTAAAGCTCTCATACTCTTGATTAAGCAAGGACTTCCTATCTTGCCTAACTTCTTCAGAACCTTCCATATAGACAATGAGGGTATCCCACATTTCTTTGGCTGTTTTACAGTGAATTAGGTTCTGAAAAGTTGCATCATCAATGGCACTTACTATTATGTTTTGTGCCCTTTTGTCCATAGTGGCTAGGACAATTTCATCCTTGGTCATCTCAGAGAAATCCTTTGGAGTCCTCTGATTTGCATCCAATACTGAGATCTTCATGGGCACATATGGCCCCTCTTTGACTGTGATGTAGATCCTAGGGTCAGAGGCTTTCATGAACAGCCTTACCCTTTCTTTCCAGATTCCAAAAATCTCTTTTCTGCATATGGGCAGTTTCATTGAACCCAATTCCTTGTGATTCTCTGAAGACCCCATGTTTCTTGATTTTCTTGAAACTGTTTCCTAACTTACACTGAATCTGCCAAACTGGATCTCCTCAGACAGTTAGTCCTTTTTGAGGAACCTGGCTCTGATACCACTTGAAAGATATGGTACCTAAACACCTAGAGGGGGGGTGAATAGGTGACCTAAACCTTTTTAAAACTTTGTTGGCAGCACAACAGTTATTTCACAGATTACTACAGCTAACAGCAATTACAGAAATCAAACAGTCAATCCACAGCACAGCTCAGCACAGCACAGCAGACACACTAATTTATAGTGGTTCCCCAATCTTTGGGTACATCCACTTTCCCCTTCGCCTATCTAGCAGTGTACTAGATTCGGCCAAACTTCTCCACTATCTCAGAACCCAACTAGGTTCCTACACCTCAGGCCCAAAGCCTTACACTCAGCCACAAAAGCCTACACTCAGCCACCCAGGCCTACACTCAGCCAATTAAGGCCTACACTCAGAGTTCTTCAACTCCTACACTCAGGCAATCAAGCCCTACCCTCAGCCTTTATAATATAGGCTTACAATTCTCTCAGATCCAATGGATCCTACAAGTTAAAATAGAAATACAATTGTTAACTCTACAACTCAGAAAATAAGAGAGGAGTTGAGAGTTTCTTGAAGAGTTCTTGGAAGAACTCAGTTAGATCCAAACTGACTTAGCTTCCTTCAAAGCTTCTTGAGTTAGAACTGAATTAGTCTGAATCTTCTGCAGTTGTTCCTTGACCTCTGCTTCTTGAGATCCAGATGTTTCTGAATCCTTCTTCTCAGCCTTAGTTCCAAAGACTGAATTTTTGATTGGAGCTCTCTCTCTTCAACTTCTTAGATCTGCAGTTGGACTGACAGATCTTCTTATGTTGATCCTCTGTGTATCACTTCTTGATTTAATCTGATCAACTACTTTAAATATTCTCACAAGCTGTAACTCTTGTTTCTCAATCACAACCTTTTTCTGTAAACTATGGATGCCTATTTATAGGCTTCCTTCATGGTAACCGGCTGGTCCGGTTCATAACAAACTTCTGATTTCTCTGACAGTTGCTGTAGACTGGCTGGATCGGCAGCTGTCATGTCAACCAGTCACTTCTTGAAATTCTCTAACTGTCAGATAGTGTCGAGACTTTCTGTTCTTAAGTGTCGACACTTATAGGCCAAGTGTCGACACATGTTGTGTAAGTGTCGACACAAGTCTACAAGGTGTCGACACGATTCCTTGTATGTCTCGACACAGATTCTTCTGCATGTGTCGACACTGAAATTGAGTGTCGACACAAATACTTGTACTTCATTCTTTAACTGTATTCTTCTAAGTGTCGACACATCTCCTTTGTGTCGACACATCTTCACGTGTTGAAACTGTCAAGTGTCGACACTGCTTCTTGGTGTCGACACAAGTCTTCACTTTTGTTTCTTCAGCTGAGTGTCGACACATTCCTTTAGTGTTGACACTTGTACTTAGAATATTTTGTAACTTTTCTGTTCTTTGCTAAGTGTCGACACAACTCCTTGTGTAGACACTTTCTTCAAGTGTAGAGTCTTCAACTAAGTGTCGACACATTGTGCTGAGTGTCGACACTTTCTTAAAGTGTTGACTCTTCTGGTTGTGTGTCGACACATTGTGCTGAGTGTCGACACTTTCTTCAAATACTGACTCTTCAGCATAGTGTCGACACATTGTGTTGAGTGTCGACACTTTTACTTAGACTCTGCAGGCTTTTGCTGAGTGTCGACACAGCTCCAAGTGTCGACACTTTCTGGTGTAGACACAGCTCTTCTAGGTGTCGACACTTCTGCTAAGTGTCGACACAGCTTTTTTGCATACTTCTTCACTGAGTGTTGACACAGCTCCAAGTGTCGACACTTTCTGTCTGGTGTCGACTCTTCATTCCAGGTGTCGACACAATGACTCCAAGTGTCGACACTGCTTGTCTGGGTGTCAACACAAGCTTTCTCAAGTGTCGACACTTTTCCTCTGGGTGTCGACACATGGACTTAGAAACTTTTAGCTTCATTCCAGTGTATACCTAACCTGCACAAGTAACTCAAACAAACATCAAATACATTATGATGCATATCATTGAGTTAGGGAGAGCTTCTTCAAATCAGGTACATTTGACCAATGTACCCAACACTGACTTTGACTTCTGCTGACCTAGCTCTGGAGTTGAGTTACTCGCAACTGATGGATGTCTATCGAACTCTATAAATAGGGGGTCTAGTTTTTGACACGCTTTTGGAATTCACGCGCTATGTCGAAAGTTGACGAGGAAGTCCTCCAACAGAGCCTTGACGCACTGTCCGCCCTTCTCAAACCCTCCAAGCTTAAGAGGTCGCGGGATGGTTAGGTTGTCGCCGACTTGCCTCCGAACAAGAAGAAAAGGCTAAAGAAGTCGAAGAAGCTAAAGAATTTGCTCACTGCCGAGGTCGAGAGCCCGTCTTCGCCACTGGTGAACCTCGCTGCAACGACCAAGGATCTCGCACCTTCCACCAGCACCCAATAACTCCTCGGTGAGCTCGGGCTGGCCGATATTCCTGACGTATCTACTCCCGGACCCGACCTTGCCGACCCGCCGATTATTCCTCCAACCTCTGAAATCGTCGGTTCTCAGGCACAGGCGCAGGCAAACCCCGTCGCCCCGCAAGGTCACTACCTCACTAATACTATCAAAAGCTTTGTCGGTCGCTGATGTCTCATTCACTTGATTCTTGTTGATACTCACAGATTCTCTGTCAGCTGACACCGTCGAGATTCTCGACGCTACTCCCCTGCGAGGGGTACCACTGATCGCTCTTAAAGCAGGGAGCTTACTCACTCAACGCCAAGTGACTAAAATCAAATCTAATTATTATGGCGTTGAGTGAAGCTTACTCACTCAACATCAAGTGACATAACTCCAGTTAAGCAGTTTGGCGTTGAGTGAAGCTCAATCACTCAATGCCTAGAGACAAAACTTTTCTAAGTGTTTTGGTTGTTGAAGCCAGGAAAATTCCCTACTTTAAAAATCGGATCAAGGCAGCCTAAGACTACTAGCTCAGCAATAAGGCTAGGTGCTAAAGTGACTAGGATGAAAAACAAAGGCGACAAACAAGACCCCAGGTGCGCAGCAAGGAGGTCCCACCATGTACCCGGAAGCTTGAAAGAAGCTACCCCTCCACAACCAAAAATGGTCGAGCAAGGTACGAGGGAGACTAAATGACAACTAAGTCGCGAGGTCGCAACCTAGTCTCAATGGAAAAGTGTTGGGTATATTGGAATGAATGTACCTGATTTGAAAAAGCCTCACCCTACTCAATGATATACATCAAAATGTATTTGATGTGTTTTGAGTTTAGTTGTGTAGGTTAAGTATTTGCAGGGAAAGCTGAAAAGTTTCTAAGTCCATGTGTCGACACCCAGAAGAAAAGTGTCGATACTTAAGAAGACTTGTGTCGACACCCAGACAAGCAGTGTCGACACTTGGAGTAATTATGTTGACACCAGGGATGCAGAGTCGACACCAGACGGGAAGTGTCGACACATATAGTTTATGTCGACACTCAATGAAGAGAAATCCAGAGTAGTAGTATCGACACTTAGTAGTAGTGTCGACACCTAGAGGAACTTTTTCTGCATCAGAAAGTGTCGACACTTGGAGGCTGTGTCGACACTCAGCAAATTTCAACAGAGTCTAAGTATAAGTGTCGACACCAGAAAGAATGTGTCGACACTCAGCAGAAGACTCAATACATGAAGAAAGTGTCGACACTTGGAGGCTGTGTCGACACTCAGCAAAGTTCAATAAATTCTAAGTACAAGTGTCGACACAAAGGAGATGTGTCGACACTCAGCCAAAGTCTCAACAGAAGAAGAATGTGTCTACACTCAACAAGTATCAACACAGAAGGCATGTGTCGACACCAAGAAGATGTGTCGACACTGAACAAGTTCAACACATGAAGATGTGTCGACACAAAGGAGTTGTGTCGACACTTACAAGAATTCAACAAAGTACTGAAGAACAAGGAGTTGTGTCGACACACAATATCAGTGTCGACACATGATGAAGAAGCTGTGTCAAGAAGTGAATTCTACAACACAAGGAGTTGTGTCGACACCTTGAAGGCTAGTGTCGACACTTAGTCAACTTGTGTCGACACTTGGTCTATAAGTGTCGACACTTAAAGACAGACTGTCTCGACACTTTCAGACAGTTACAGATATTTCAAAAACTGACTGGATGACTTGACAGTTGCCATTCCAGCCGGTCTACTGCAACTGTCAGAGTTGTCAGAAAGCTGTTAGGAACCGGATCAGCCGGTCACCATGAAGAAGGCCTATATATATAGGTTTATTCTGTCAACAGAAAGCAATGATTGAGATTTACAACAAGAGATCAACAATCAAAGAAGAAGATCTAAATATTCATTGAAGAATCAAGTGAAGATCTAAGAAGTTGGAGAGAGAGAGCTCCTTCCAAGAAGACAGCCGTTGGAACCAGGCTGTGAAGAAGGGTCCAGACCTAGTTCTGAATCTTAAGTTGCAGTGATTGAAGATCAGCTGCAGAGAATCAATCCTATTGTGTTCTACATTCAAGAAGCTTTGAAGAAAGCCAAGTGAGGTTGATCTCAGCAGAGTTCTTCCAAGAACTCATCAAGAACCTGTCAACTCATCTCTCATTTTCTGAGTTATAGGTATATACTTTGTATTCTAAATTGCTTGTAGGATCCTTAGGGATCTGAGTTGTAAGCCTGCAATTATAAAGGCTGAGTGGTAGGGCCTGTGTGCCTGAGTGTAGGAGATCTATTTCTCTGAGTGTAGGCCTGTTGTGGCTGAGTGTAGGCTTTGTGGAGAAGCTGAGTGTAGGTCTTTAGAGAAGACTGAGTTGTAGGTCCTTGGGCCTGAGCTGTAGGAACCTGGTTGAGATTCTGAGTGTAAGATCTGAGGATCTGAGATATAGTGGAGGAGTTTGGCCGAATCTAGTACACTACTAGATAGGCGAAGGGGGAAAGTGGAAGTACCCAAACCTTGGGAAACCACTATAAACCTGTGTGTTCACTGTGTGCATGTTTTATTCTGTGATTGTTGTTTGATTACTGTGAAGAAGTAGTTATAACTTTGTGATATAATCTGCAATCTGCCAAAAAAGTTCAAAAAGATTTAGTCACCTATTTAACCCCCCCCCCCCCCCTCTAGGTGATTAGGTACAATTTCTTTCAAGTGGTATCAGAGGGAGGTTACTCAAAAAGGGACATAACTGTCTGAGTAGATCCTGTTGGCAGATTCAGTATAAGTAAAGTGCAGAATCAAGAAAATCAAGAAACATGGGTTCAACAGAGAATCATAAGGAACTTGGATCCATGAAGTTGCCCATTTGCAGAAAAGAGATTTTTGGCATCTGGAAAGAAAGGGTGAGACTGTTTATGGAAGCTTCAGACCCTAGAATCTATATCACAGTTAAAGAATGGTCATATGTGCCTATGAACGTTTCAGTCCTGGATGCAAATTAGAGAACACCTAAGGACTTTCTGAAATGACAAAAGATGAGATTATTCTGGCCACCATGGACAAGAGGGCTTAGAATATCATTGTGAGTGTCATAGATGATGTTACATTTTAGAACTTTATACACTGTAAGACATCTAGGGAGATGTGGGATACTTTGATAGTATATATGGAGGGTTCAGAAGAAGTGAGACAGGACAGAAAGTCTTTGTTAAATCAAGAATATGAAAGTTTCAGGCAAGGAAGGTCTGATAGCATAACATAATGCTATAAGAAATTCTATAGGATTGTCAATGAGCTAATGTCCTATGGAAGCGATTTCAGTAATTATGAGCTAAATGATAAGTTCTTGAGGTCCCTAACAAAGGATTGGGACACCAAGATCTTTGTCATTAGGGAAATGGCCAAGTTAGCAGATTTTCCTCCTCCAACTTTGTTTGGAAAACTGCTATCCTATGAGATGCAATTGATGGTAAGGAAAGAAGAGGAGAAGACTACCAGAATTGAGAATAAAGAAAGAACAGTGGCATTTAAAACAGAAGCCACCAGAAAATACTGAAGTAAGTCTCCATCTCCACCTCCAAAGGTTGCTGAGACTGAGTCAGATGATTCAGAAAGCAGAATGTCTGAAAGCAGTGAGAGTGATGAGGACTTTGCAGCTTTCACAAGACACTTTCAGAAGTTTCTAAAGAAGAAACAGTGGAGGTCAAAACCATCTACTTCACCGGGAAAAGATGACTATTATCAGAACAAGAAGTCATCAAAGAAAGATAGGAGAAAGCCCAAGTCAAGCAAAGCAACTTTATCAAAAATTGTATGTTATTGTTGTAACAGACAAGGACATGTTATTGCTGACTGTCCAGAGAAAAGGAAAGAGTCTAATGATAAGAAGAAGACTCAATTCAAGGGCAAGAAGGAGAGGTCTTTTGTTGCCAAGAAGGACAAAAGCCTGTCAGACATATCATCTTCAGAAACTGAGTCAGAAGCTGAAACATACATAGGACTGTTTGCTGAAGAAGAGAAAGAGGAGTTCATCCAGATAATGAACTCTATATATGAGTAAGAGGACATTCAGTGCAAAGGACTGATGGCCTTAATAGAAGGTGACAAAATCCAGGAGCAGCCTGGACCTAGTAAGGTACAAAATTGTTCTTTAAGTTCAATTTCTAATGCTAGTTCAGATTCAGTTACATCAGCATCAAGTGATGTCAGTGGATCTGAATCTGAAGGGGATATTCATCAGTTGATTGATGAATATAGAGTTCTGTTGCAAGTATTTAAGAAAAGCAAATCCTTGGCCAAGAGTCAGGCTAAGGAAATTGCTAGTCTCAAAGAGGCTGCAACTGATTTTGAGAAGCTGATTGATCAAAAGTTAAATGAAATAGCCAGACTGAAGAACATAATTGTTATTCAGATGGGGACTATAACATTCAAGAATGATCAAATTAGAAATCTGGAGATTAGTCTTCAGAAGGAGAGAGATATAGTTGTAAGGTTCTCTAAACCAAAATCAGTTCTACCTTTGATAGATGAGTTTATACCTCACAAGGGTAAAACTGGATTGGGGTTTACTAACCATGCTAGGACTGTAAAGTCCAAGTCTAAGGGCAAAGCCCCAGCTCTCAACAAGTCAGCTGTAGATAAAACAGCTAGGGATGTACCTACGCAAAGGTACAATAGATTTGAGTGCTGGTGCTGTGGCAAGGTAGGCCAATTTGCCATAGACTGTTGGCATAATTCTAGTGCCAAGTTGAGTAGCAAACTGCCTGTTGGAAGATCTACAGGTAGCTTTGTTAAGAGGCAAACTAACCAGCACCAAGGACCTAAGAATTCTTTGAGTTCTAAGGTCAACTAATCTATTTTGCAGGTGAGTCCAAGTGGCCATGCCCCAATATGGTACTTGGATAGTGGATGTTCCAGACACATGACTGGAACTAGGGGATTGCTAAAGGACTTCACACCAATCAAGGATGGTCCTAAAGTCACCTTTGGTGGTTCTGAAAAAGTAATCATCAAGGGTTTTGGTAACATTTCTAGCACCCATATAATAATTACTCAAGTGGTTTATGTTAAAGGTTTGAAACATAACCTTATTAGTATAAGTCAACTGAGTGATTTAGGATATGACATCTCATTTGTCAAAGATGGTTGTCATATCAGGAGGTCAAATGATCAAGAGATCATTTTGACTGGTTATAGAAAAAGAAATGTCTATTGCCTAGACATTATGTGTGAAAACAATGTTTCTCCAGTGTGTCTTGTAGTCAATGAGAAAGTCTCTCATTGTGTCAAATGGCACAAGAGGCTAGCCCATCTTAACTACAAGACAATTGGCCAACTCTATAGCAAAGAGTTAGTGAGGAATGGTCCTCAGGTTAAGTGTATTAAAGATGGGATATGTTCAGCTTGTCAAAAGGGCAAGCAGACTAGATCCACCTTTAATAGCATTGAAAACAAAGATGCTGTGAGGTGTTTATACCTCTTGCATATGGATCTCTTTGGTCCTATGCCAGTTCACAGCCTAGGTAGGAAGGTCTACACATTTGTGATTGTAGATGATTACTCAAGGTTTTCCTGGGTGTTCTTGCTTAGAAAGAAATCTGAAACACCTGGTATCTTATATAGTTTTGTCAAACAAATTCAGAATGAGTTAGACAGTATAGTGGTCAGGATAAGAAGTGACCATGGTACTGAATTCCAGTCTGATAGCATGACAAAACTATGTGAAGAATTTGGGATATTTCAGGAATTTTCTTCACCAAGAACACCTCAGCAAAATGGCATTGTTGAGAGGAAAAATAGAACCTTGATTGAGGCTGGTAGAACTCTATTAAGTGACACATCTCTCCAGAATATTTCTGGGCTGAGGCAGTAAATACTGCATGCCATGTAATTAATAGGGCTACCATTTCTAAAAGTCACAATAAGACCCTCTATGAGATTATGAAAGGCAGAAAGCCAAATCTATCCTATTTCAGGATCTTTGGTTGTAAGTGCTTTATACTTAACAATGGAAAGTCTTACTTGACTAAGTTTGCTGCCAAATCCCAAGAGGGGATCTTTGTTGGGTACAGCAACAATAGTAAGGCTTATAGAGTCTACAACTTATCCACTCAAGTTGTAGAAGAGTCAGTTCATGTAGTATTTGATGAAGCTAGACTTATTAACCATGAGTTGTCTAGAAGTATTTGCAGCTCCACAGGTGTAACTAAGAAAATGGACAAGCTCACTATTGAAGAAGGACCTACTGCAAGTCAGCATATAGATGATAGTGGCTGTTGTCCAGGGGGAGTACTACATGTACCTAATACAGAAGAAGATCAAGGAGTGCAGCAAGTTGAAGAAGCTAAAGGAGTTCAACCTGAAGCCAGGATGCCTCCAGCTAATAGACATCTAATAGATCATCCAGCAGATCAAATCATTGGTGATCTAAGACAAGGGGTACAAACAAGGAGCAGAAATCTGAGTGCAGTACTCTACTCCAGTTTTCTATCCCAAGTAGAGCCAAAGAAGTTTGAACAAGCCATCCTAAACCCTCATTGGATTGAGGCAATGCAAGAGGAGCTGAATCAGTTCAAGAGATGCAAAGTCTGGGAGCTTGTTCCTAAACCAAAAGACCACAACATAATTGGAACTAAGTGGATCTTTAGGAACAAGATGGATGAACATGGAGTGATTATCAAGAACAAAGCAAGACTAGTTACTAAGGGATATAGGCAGGAAGAAGGTATTGACTTTGATCAAACCTTTGCTCCAGTAGCCAGATTGGAAGGCATAAGGATGTTCCTGGCCTATGCAACCTATCAAGGATTTAAAGTATATCAAATGGATGTTAAGTCAGCCTTTCTGAATGGTAATCTGAAAGAAGAGGTCGATTTGGAACAGCCATCAGGTTTTGTTGATTCAACTCAACCTAATTATGTCTATAGACTTAGGAAGGCTTTGTATGGGTTAAAACAAGCCCCTAGGGCCTGGTATGAAACCCTGTCTAGTTTCCTCATTGAGAATAAATTCACAAGGGGAAAATAGACAAGACTCTATTCCTTAGGGAATCCAGAGGTAAGATCATACTAGTCTAAATATATGTAGATGACATCATATTTGGGTCTACTGAAAGTAGTCTTTGCAAAAAGTATGCAAAACTAATGTAAGGACAATTTGAGATGAGCAGTATGGGGGAACTTAAGTTCTTTTTGGGTCTCCAAGTTAGACAGACTGAGAATGGTTTATCCATATGCCAGTCTAAGTTCACCCTAGAATTAATAAGGAAGTATGGTATGCAAACATCCAGTACCATGAAAACTCCTATGGGGTCAAGTATGTCTCTTAGCAAAGATGATGCAGGGAAACCTGTAGATGAGACTTTGTATAGAGGGATAGTTGGCTCCCTATTGTATTTGACTGCAAGTAGACCAGATATCATGTATGCTATATGTGTCTGTGCTAGGTACCAAGCATGACCTAAAGAGTCTCATTTGACAGCAGTCAAAAGAATACTGAGATATCTAAAGGGCACTCCTTATCTAGGTCTTTGTTACCCTAGGAATGGAGACTTTGAACTAACAGGTTATTCAGATACAGATTTTGCAGGCTGCAAAAAGATAGAAAAAGTACAACTGGAACCTGTCAATTCCTAGGTGGAAGACTGATATCATGGAGTAGCAAAAAGCAAACAAGTGTGGCTATCTCCACAGCAGAATCAGAATATGTGGCTGTAGGAAGTTGTTGTGCTCAACTTCTATGGATACAACATCAGCTAGAAGACTATGGTATTCAAGTAAGTAGAACACCACTGTTTTGTGATTCTACTAGTGTTATATTTATTGCAAACAATCCTGTTTCCCATAGTAGAACTAAACACATTGAAATAAAATATCATTTTCTAAGGGAACATGTAGAAAAAGAAGATATTTCACTGGAGTATGTCAATACAGATAATCAACTAGCTGGCATGTATACTAAGCCTTTAGAAGAAACCAAGTTCAATAGGTTTAAAATTGAATTAAGTATGATAAACTTAGACTAAGTTTACAGAAATGGCTAAGTAAAATAGTGTCGACACACAGAATTGTCTATGTCGAGACAGAGAATTGGTGTCGGCACTTTAGAGAAAAAGTGTCGACACATCTAGGAAGTCTATGTCGACACTACAGAAATTTAGTATCGACACATACAGGGTAGGTGTTGACACATCAAAGATGGTGTCGACACTTAGACTTTATGCAGAATTAGTGAAGTAAAGTCTCGACTAAGTGTCGAGCTAAGCCGTGTCGACACATAAACAAGTGTCGACACATATATTCTGTTGACTATACTTGTGTCGACACATAGTTGTCGAGACATTATAAGTCTGTGTCGACACTTTTCAATAGTGTCGACACAATTTAAGTTTCTTGACGCGCCCTTTCATCTTCAATCCTAGAAAGGTATAAATAGGATTTTGTCATTGTCTGTCGACACGCTCCCCAAAGTTTCGAGACTAAACTTGTGTGTCGACACCTCTCTTCTCTCAATTCAAATTCTTCAAACCCTAATGGCGTCCAAGCTCAAAGAGAACGTAAATGAAGGATATGAACTGGTGTGGCATGCGTTTGATGACGCAGAAACAGAGATCAAGGATGTGGTAACCCTAGTTGCAAACTCAGGGTTAGATTTTCTTGTTTTAGAGCCCACCAAGATATGGAAGAAAGAAGTTCTAGAATTTCTGAATGGAGCAACCCTAGATGAATCTGGACTTAAGATAAAGTCAAGGGTTCATGGAGAAAAGGTGAAGGTATCACCAAAGAGTTTGAGAAAGGTACTAAACCTACCAAGGACTAAGGAAGAAGATGAAGTTTCTGCTTCTAAGACTAGAGAAGCATTAACATGGTGTGGACTGGATTCCAAGATGAAAATTGGATCAGTGTTCAATAGAAAGGGGATGAACAGCCAAGGCAAATTTCTCTCAGATATTGTTGGCAAGGTGATCTTGAGTAAGCCTGGAGGGCATGACAGGGTATCAGCTTATATGTTCAGTCTCATGACAAGGATACTTTTCAAACTACACACTGATTAGTCTGGAGTAGTATTTGAGAAGATCAAGGAGAGCCTAAAGAAACCCAATTTGGGTAGGATACTAAGTCTTTACTTGGCTGGTAGTATACCAGAAGTAATGAGCCAAGCTGTTGGATCTAAAATCAACCACATGAGGAAAATGGACATGAGGATCTTCTCTAGATGGGATAGGGTTTTGACCAAAGAAATTGCCTACTCCTCAGAAGATAACCCCACTAAAGAAGAAGAAGAAGTCAGCCCTATGGCTGAAGAATTATCTAGTAGCTCTGAAGAGCAAGTTATCTTTACTCTAGATGATGAACAAGACACTGGAAATGCTGGTCAGTCTCCAACTAGACAAGAAGTTGCAGAGAGGCAGGGGGAGCTACCACAGGCTAGCCTACTTCACCAGGATTCCATCCAGGGGGAGCCTTTACTGGTGGATGAGTCAACTCCACTAGAGAGTGAACAGGCTACCCAAACCATTCTTGAGGTAATCACTGAAATCAACCAATTAGATTTCCTTCTTGAGAGTGATGTTATAACTGACAAATTACCTCATGTTAATCAGCAACCTCAAACACATAGCCAATACCAAGATGTTGTCATGGAGGACACATCTGTTGCAAATTAAGTGTAACCAAATCAAGTAATTAATGAGATAAGAGAATCTCCATCACAACCTCAACAAGAGTTTACAATGGAAGATCTCTTCCTTAATCTGGACCAAACAGACTTTGAGAAGGAAAGTGCTGCTGCTGAGGGGGAGAAGTCCCAAGTTGAGGGGAGCAAGTGGAGATTCTAGAATAAACTGCAAGGAAAGAGCCTGAGAAGCCAAAGGATGTTGAGGAGCTACCTAGGGAGTGGGTAGAACTAGCAAACACATCAGCTTCTGAAGATGAGGAGGCTGCAAGAGCAAAGAAAAGGAAATTTCAAGTCTTTAAAAGAATGAGACAGAATTATAAAAAAGCTCTACAAACCATAACACCACAGCCTACACCACAGCCAGCACCATCTGTAGATTACAGTTCTCTAATGGTTCTATGCAAATAAAGCTTGATGAGCAAATGAAAGCAATAGAAACATATATGGATGAGGGGCATAAGTCTTTACAATTTGATCTGGCCCACGACATTAAGTCTATAAGATTTGAAATGAATTAGAATAAGAAGGAGATGACTGACTGCTTCCATAAAGGAGGGAATGCAGTAGTCTATCTAGCTACTCATCAGGAGAAAATCAAAGCTTAAGTGGATGACATTGCACTGAAGCAAGGATATGTTCTGGAGAATCAAATAAGGATGAATGATAATTTGACAGCTTCCCACAATGCAATTGTCACTGAACTTAAGAATATAGCAACTGCCCAGAATGCAGCCTTGACCACTGCCAAAGAAGAATTTGACAAAGCATTGCAAAAGATTTAACTGATGTTACTTCTGCAATTCAAGATTCTCAGAAGCTGATCACTGAAAAACTCCAAAGGTTGAAACCTTTCTTTAAGGATGGAGTAAACTATTTGGATGCCCAAATAAGATTTCAGAAAGATGATCTAAGAGATCACATAGGAAGTCATAAAGGGGGAGAGGGTGTTAGTCAAAGCCAGCTCTGATCATGCAAATGGATTTCCAATTCCATCAGAGCCACTCTTGGTTATCCTCCTTTATGTGATGATGATAATGTTGCAGAGTCTGGGATTAATCCTGCCTATCTTGGAGGTGAGCAAGCTGAAGTAGCTCAAGTGATCTATCCTCCACCAGACTTTGATATGGTACAAGCAGATATACAGTCCATGTATAGCCCTCCTGAGGGAAAGCAAAATGTCATCATAGAAAAGGTAGTTCAGCCAGTGTCAGAGGTTGTACTAAAAGAACAAGAAGCTTTGTTGTTGAAAGAACAAGAGACTCTATTGTCTAAGAAGAGGTTCAGAGAGCAAGCTGAACAAAGGCCTGATTTTGAACAGTGGAACCCCACTTCAAGGAATATCATTCTGACTGCATGGAAGGCTGCCAAGGATAATATTCAAGATAGAAACAAGTGGTATTCTGAACTTGAGTGGAGGAAGCATGAAAATAGACAAGAAGCCATTGTGCAATACAGAAGAAAGGCCAAGATGGGAAAGCTACCTCCTACTGCCCAGGAGCCTAGCAAGTACTTTCCCAAGCCTTATCATTACTTTGAGAGGCAGAAGATTAAGACTGAAGAGCTAAAGAAGAAGGATCTTAAAGGCAAGAAAGCCTGCTGCTGCTGAAGATGCTGAAGCCCCTGTGCAAGCAAAGATACAGTCTGGGAAGGGCATAGTTTCTAAGTCCATGTGTCGACACCCAGAAGGAAAGTGTCGACACTTAAGAAGATTTGTGTCGACACCCAGACAAGCAGTGTCGACACTTGGAGTAATTGTGTCGACACCAGGGATGCAGAGTCGACACCAAACAGGAAGTGTCGACACATACAGTTTATGTCGACACTTAATGAAGAGAAATCCAGAGTAGTAGTGTCGACACTTAGCAGTAGTGTCGACACCTAGACGAACTTTGTCTGCATCAGAAAGTGTCGACACTTGGAGGCTGTGTCGACACTCAGCAAATTTCAACAGAGTCTAAGTATAAGTGTCGACACAAGAAAGAATGTGTCGACACTCAGCAGAAGACTCAATACATGAAGAAAGTGTCGACACTTGGAGGCTGTGTCGACACTCAGCAAAGTTCAATAAATTCTAAGTACAAGTGTCGACACAAAGGAGATGTGTCGACACTCAGCCAAAGTCTCAACATAAGAAGAATGTGTCGACACTCAACAAGTATCAACACAGAAGGCATGTGTCGACACCAAGAAGATGTGTCGACACTGAACAAGTTCAACACATGAAGATGTGTCGACACAAAGGAGTTGTGTCGACACTTACAAGAATTCAACAAAGTACTGAAGAACAAGGAGTTGTGTCGACACACAATATCAGTGTCGACACATGATGAAGAAGCTGTGTCGAGAAGTGAATTCTACAACACAAGGAGTTGTGTCGACACCTTGAAGGCTAGTGTCGACACTTAGTCAACTTGTGTCGACACTTGGTCTATAAGTTCTATAAGTGTCGACACTTAAAGACAGACTGTCTCGACACTTTCAGACAGTTACAGATATTTCAAGAACTGACTGGATGACTTGACAGCTGCCATTCCAGCCGGTCTACTGCAACTGTCAGAGTTGTCAGAAAGCTGCTAGGAACCGGATCAGCCGGTCACCATGAAGAAGGCCTATATATAGTGTTTATTCTGTCAACAGAAAGCAATGATGAGATTTACAACAAGAGATCAACAATCAAAGAAGAAGATCTAGCTATTCATTGAAGAATCAAGTGAAGATCTAAGTAGTTGGAGAGAGAGAGATCCTTCCAAGAAGACAGCCGTTGGAACCAGGCTGTGAAGGAGGGTTTCAGACCTAGTTCTGAATCTTAAGTTGCAGTGATTGAAGATCAGTGCTGAGAGATCAATCCTATTGTGTTCTACATTCAAGAGCTTTGAAGAAAGCCAAGTGAGGTTGATCTCAGCAGAGTTCTTCCAAGAACTCATCAAGAACCTGTCACTCATCTCTCATTTTCTGAGTTATAGGTATATACTTTGTATTCTAAATTGCTTGTAGGATCCTTAGGGATCTGAGTTGTAAGCCTGCAATTATAAAGGCTGAGTGGTAGGGCTTGTGTGTGTCTGAGTGTTGGAAGATCTATTTCTCTGAGTGTAGGCTGTTGTGGCTGAGTGTTGGCTTTGTGGAGAAGCTGAGTGTAGGTCTTTGGAGAAGACTGAGTTGTAGGGCCTTGGGCCTGAGCTGTAGGAACCTGGTTGAGGTTCTGAGTGTAAGATCTGAGGATCTGAGATATAGTGGAGGAGTTTGGCCGAATCTAGTACACTACTAGATAGGCGAAGGGGGAAGTGGAAGTACCCAAACCTTGGGGAACCACTATAAACCTGTGTGTTCACTGTGTGCATGTTTTATTCTGTGATTGCTGTTTGATTACTGTGAAGAAGTAGTTATAACTCTGTGATATAATCTGCAATCTGCCTAAAAAGTTCAAAACGATTTAGTCACCTATTCACCCCCCCCCCCCTCCCCTCTAGGTGATTAGGTACAATTTCTTTCAAAAAGGAATCCAAAGGCTCAGCTGGTATCCAAAACGTGGAGCTCGTGAGATCCTTGCAGGGATTTTCAAGTGTCTTCTACTCGTACCCAGGGGTCCTATTTATAGGGAAATCCTGGAGGAGGCGGGACAATTTATTCCCCCACCCTTGGTGACTAGGTGACTTCCTGGAGGAACTCGCAAGGCTGGGCGAGCAACTATTCTAGTCGCCTACCTGGCGAGTATATGAGGGGAGCTTGCCATACTCGCTGGCCTTCTACAGGCTGGGCACGTTGACTCTGACCTC
>CM077160.1:144219267-144327636 GCA_039583875.1 Platanthera guangdongensis | reverse complement strand
CTCCTTCCCGCACTTTATTAGTTGGCCTATTCATAGAGAAATTTTCCACATCACAGGCGTAGCTCCACTTCCCCCTTGCCCACAGCGCTCTGATTCTCCCTGCACATTCTCGGTGTTTGCGGCCCCAAGCTCCTCTTCTCCGCACTCTTTCCTTAGATGGCGGTTCTTCTCGTGGCATTCTTGTCGCCGCGACCTGTCCTTAAGTCGCCGCGACCTGTTCGAGCCGCTCTCCTCTTCTTTGTCGCCACGACCTGTCCTTAATTCGTCGCGACCTGTTCTAGCCGCTCTCATCTTCCTTGTCGCCGCGACCTGTCCTTAAGTTGCTGCGACCTTATTAGCCGCTCTCCTTCTAGCATCTTCTCCTTCTAGCTGCTGTCTTCTTCTATGGCCAACTTCGATATCTCCACCGCCACTACTCCCGTTGCTGCTCATCCTCCTACAACTCCCACTCCTTCTGGTAATCTTGGCACCGCTTCCAAGCTTATTGGTCCCAACTATCCGGATTGGAGTGTCTCCTTCACCTTCCTCCTCCCCTCTCAATGCAAACGTCATCATCTCACCAATGACCCTCCTCCGCATGATTCCCCTCTCTTTGATGACTGGGATGCCAACGATGCTCTTGTCCGCACATGGCTGGCTAACAGCCTCTCGATGAATGCCTCCTTGTCATCCGTCATGATGAAACCGTCAAAGCCGCTTGGCTACATCTTGCCGCTCTCTACTCAAAGGAGGGCTCAAATGTCTCGCATTTATACTTTTTTATGCGAACCTCTTTGCCCGTCCCTCCATGTCTCCAGCGGCTGCTTACCAGCAAGTTCAGGCTCTCCGAGCCGAAATTCTACAAAATCGCCCCTTCTGTGCTAATCTCGCTGAGCAACACAAACACTTCCAGGAGCTTCTGGTTGTGTGTGATCTTCTTACGCCTTCCAGATTCGTATGACATGATCCGTCAATAGATCCTTGGTGATGCAGAGTCACCCACCCTAGATTCCACCGCTACCCTCATCGTCGTTGTTACTTCTTTGCTCCAACATCCATTGTTATCCTCCCATCCTCAATCGGACAACTCCACTCACCATACTCAGTGAAGTGGCTCTGGTGGCCGTCATCTCCCCTCCAGCGAACGTGGTGTTGCTCTCTTTCTTTGCTCTCATTGTGGCCGCACCGGCCATACGGTTGATCGTTGTTGGAAGAAGCATCCTCATCTTTGACCATCTGGCGACGCTTCCTCTTCCTCTTCGAAGCCGTACGCCTCTGTGGTCACGTCTTCAGGTAGTGCCCACGTCGCTACTCAAGGTAAATGGCTGATCGACTCTGGTGCTCCAAATCATATGACTGAAAATCCGCACTGTTTTTCTCTCCTACAAAAACATGACCAGTTACCCCCGGTCCTTGTTGCGGACGGCTCTCCCTCACCGGTCAATGGAACGGGGGTGGTTCAAGTAACTCCGTCTCTTCGCTTGGCGGACACCCTCTACGTGCCCAAGTTCCCTTGCAACTTGTTATCTGTTACTTCCCTTTGCAAACAATTACAATGCTCTGTCACATTAATGTCTACTACTTGTTCTTTTCACGATCCGGGCACCAAGCGGACGATTTCTACTGGGACTGAGAGTGGCGGCCTCTACTTCCTCGACAACATTTCTGCACTCTATGCCTTCTCCACATCTTCTACCGATCTCCTCCAGTGGCACCTTCATCTTGGTCATGCTCCTCCCGTCTCCTTCGTCAGCTTCTACCACATCTTTCTCTGCAAAGCCCACCACTCAACTATGAAGCATGTCAACTTGGCAAGCATCACCGCTTCTCCTTCCCACCAAAGCAAGGTCATGGATCTGCCCGGCCGTTTGAACTTGTTCACTCCGACGTCTGGGGTCCTGCTCCTACCTCACTATTGGTCGGGGTAGTTCATATTTGTAACGTTATTGATGATTTCTCTAGATGTACATGAGTGTATCTTTTAAAGGATCGCTCAGAACTTTTTTCTGTATGGACATCTTTTTATCATATGGTTAAAAATCAATTTGATATGTCTATTAAAATTTTTCGTTCTGACAACGCTAAGGAATATCTTAGCAATGCTTTCACTTCTTTTGTGTGCAAAATGGTATTCTTCATCAAACTACATGTGTCTATACCTTGCAACAAAATGGGGTGGCAGAACGCAAGAACCGTCACCTTCTTGATGTCGCCCGCACTCTGATGACACAAATGTACGTTCCTCGCTCCTATTGGGGCTACGCTGTCCTGCTCTCATGTTACCTCATTAATCGCATTCCGTCCACAGTTCTCCACGGACAAACTCCCTTCTCTCTTCTCTATCCTGGCAAGATGCGTTTCCTCTTCCACTACATATCTTTGGGTGCACGGCTTTGTGCACAATCCTTCCGCTACCCATGACAAACTTGACTCACGTGTCACCAAGTGTATCTTTTTGGGTTACTCCAACACCCAAAAAGGCCACTGTTATTTTGATCTCATTCTTTGGAAACAATATTTCTCCGCAGATGTGACATTCTTTGAGAATGTGTCCAATTTCTCCTCCAACACACCTCCACCTCCTTATCCCACCGTCCCCTGCACCCCATCTACTCTCGTCGAGCTTTTCCCACCATCACCTCCACCGTCTCTTCCTTCCCTCTCTTCCTCATCCCCACCGCCACCTCCCTCTTCTCTGCGGCTGTCTCTCTTATCTCTCGGGCCAGCTCTCTCCGACAAGGATGCTCCGATTACTGAGGAACATACCGACCTGGATATTCCCATTGCTCTTCGCAAAGTTATGCGGACGTGTACCCAGCACCCGCTGGCTGCTGTTGTTATTTCCTATGATCGTCTCACTCCTTCTCGCCGGGCGTTTGCATTGGCTATCTCAGTGACTGCCACTCCCCGCACCTAGCAGGAAGCTCTCACTATTCCTCATTGAAAGTCTGCCATGGATGAGGAAATTGCTACCCTTACTGAATGGGGCACCTGGACCGTTGTCCCCCCCCTTTGGGCATGAATGTTGTTGGCTGCCGCTGGGTCCTTTTTGTCAAATTCCACCCCGATGGCACCGTGGATCGCTACAAGGCCCGCCTGGTGGCTAAAGGATTCACTCAGACCTATGATGTTGATTACTTCAACACCATCTTTCCCATTACTCGCTTGAGCACCATTCGGGTCCTTCTCTCTGTCGCTGTCAATAGGGATTGGCCCATTTCGCAGCTGGATGTTAAGAATGCTTTCCTCTACGGTGATCTGTAGGAAGATGTTTACATGGAGCAACCTCCTGGGTATGTTGCTCAGGGGGAGACACGAGTATGCCGGTTAAAAAAGGCTATCTATGGCCTCAAGCAGAGTCCTCGTGCCTAGTTTGACAAATTTAGCAGCATTGTTGCGGCCATTGGTTTTACAAGAAGCTCAGCCGATCACTCCTTATTCGTTTGAAAAACCGCCTCTGGTCTGGTAGTTCTTGCGGTTTATGTTGCTGACATTCTTCTTACTGGCAATGACCAGGATGGGGTAACGTTGACAAAGAAACACCTCCGTCAACACCTGTCACAAAGGATATGGGCTCCCAGAAATACTTTCTGGGGATTGAAATCTCTAGGAAGCCCACTCCATGGTCCTTTCCTAACGTAAGTATGCTCTTGATCTTCTAAAGGAGGCAGGATTGACTTGTGCTAAACCTGCCCGTTGTCCCATGACTGCTGGAAAAGACAAAACTTGGACAGATGACTCGCCTCTTCTATCCGATCTTACGAGGTAACGACGTCTGGTGGGCAAACTCATTTATCTTACGGTAACCAGACCCGATATCTATTATGTTGTTGGCAAGGTGAGTCAGTTCATGCAAGCTCCTAGGGAGTGTCATCTACAATCTGCCCTGAGAATATTGGAGTATATTAAAGCAGCTCCAGGGAAATGACTCCTTTTTCAGAAGAATGGTCACCTAAGGGTTGGAGCGTACTCTGATTTGAGCTATGCTGATGACAAAAGGGACCGCAAGTCGATATCAGGTTTTTGCATATTTGTTGGAGGCAATCTTGTGAGTTGGAAGAGCAAGAAACAATCTTTTGTCTCTAAGTCTAGTGCAGAGGTGGAATATCGCAGTATGACGTCGACCACGTGTGAGTTGAAATGGTTACGGGCTCTCATGCTTGATTTAGGGGAGGTCTACTGTAATGCCTCCATCTGTCACATGGAATATAACAGTGGTCCGCCGGGGCCCCACGTCATATTTCACAGACAAACGACGGAGTCACGTGTGGAAATCAAAATCTCATTCTACTCGTGTCCTAACTCAGAGCATTCTAATGCAGCATTTTATGTTATATGACCCGAGCGGGACCCGGCCATGGGACACGCCCGTGTCCCAGGCCGTGTACACCAAGACATACCCGTATCTATAAACACACGGACTCACGACTGAAATCCGCAAAGGACACGCCCTGTGACACGCCCGTGTCACAGGACGTGTACCCCCTTTGCTTACCACTCAACGATCATCGAGCGCAGTTTGTCGACCACACACTCAACCCAGCATGACACGCCCTGGACACGCCCGTGTCCCAGGTCGTGTCACCCAAGCTTTACCCAAATTGGGATTTTGGGGTGTTACATCTACAAATATACTCTTCCTATGTTTTGCGACAATATGGCCGCGATATACATATCCAAAAATCCGGTCTTTCATAAGAGAACAAAACACATAGAAGTTGACTGTCATTTTATTCGGGAGGAGATCTTGAAGAAACAGATTTGTACTCCGTTCGTCACTTCAGACAACGAGTTGGCGGACATCTTCACCAAGCCGGTGTCCGCTTCCTTTTTCCACATTTGCGACAAGCTGGGCATGATTGATATCTATGCTCCAGCTTGAGGGGGGGGGGGGGGGGGGGTGTTGTAGTATGGATGCTGGGCGGTCTGTTGCTGTTTGGAGACCGGGCAGTCTGGCGGTTTATCCTTGTCGGCCTGTCTGCCGGGCTGTTGTTGTTTGGTGTCCTAGCGGTCTGACAGTTTGTCTCAGATGACTTGGAGAATGGGCGGTCTAGCGGTCTCCTATGGCAGCTTGCTCTCTGTGGCGCTTGTTCTCTCCTCTTGTTGGTTGTCGGGCGGTTAACCGGCTTGTCTAACCTCACGACCTGTCTGGTTTGCCTTTTTGTTAACCCACATATACTTG
Organism: Platanthera guangdongensis; assembly: GCA_039583875.1. Lineage (NCBI taxonomy): Eukaryota > Viridiplantae > Streptophyta > Magnoliopsida > Asparagales > Orchidaceae > Platanthera > Platanthera guangdongensis. The sequence goes on along the minus strand of CM077160.1, from coordinate 144,322,475 downwards.
TAAATTTTTAGTCTCACATTGCTTAATTGTAATCTCACTCATCTCCTCCATTCTATAAAAGGGAGGCTATACCATTGTAATTGATACTTTTTAGATAATAAAGTTTATATTACTCCAAATTTTCGGTCTGCTATTTTCTGTTTGCACACTCAAAATACTTTCGCTTTTACCTACTGTGAAATTCTAACGGCAGGAAGATGAGACTTTTGCACTACCCCAAGCCTGGCTCGGCCCCAGGTAGACCCGCTGCGCAGGTTCTCATTAGCTGGCAGGTCCGAAGGCTCGCCTGTGGGGGTAAGGGACCCCGAGTGCTACTCGGCCCTAGGTAGACCAGCTGCGCAGGCTCTCATTAGCTGGCAGGTCCGAAGGCTCGCCTGTGGGGGAAAGGATTGATTCTTAGAGACTTGGTTTTTGGTTCTTGGAGACCTTTACACTACCCCGAGCCTGGCTTGGCCCCAAGTAGACCCGTTGTGCATGCTCTCATTAGCTGGCAGGTCCGAAGGCTCGCTTGTGGGGGGTAAGGGACCCCGAGAGGTGCTCGGCCCCAGGTAGACCCGCTGCGCAGGCTCTCATTAGCTGGCAGGTCCGAAGGCTCGCCTGTGGGGGAAAGAATTTGTTCTTGGAGACCTGGTTTTTGGTTCTTGGAGACTTTTACACTACCCTAAGCCTGGCTCAATCTAACATCCCCTATCCGTCGCATAGCGTATAGTAGTAGGTTCGGCCGGGGCTCGACGCCATATACTATAGACGGACCAGAAGGTTACGCAATGGAAACCATCCTGCCACTAACCAACGTCCTACACAGAGTACATTCTAGCGGAAGCAATTTAAAAGTTTCAAATTAAGAACCCAGCCAAAAGCATGAATGTCCACTATAATAACACAATAGGAATGAACATACAAATACACAAGTACTTGGTATTATGGCCTTACAATAGTTTACTCAAATAAAGTGTCTTCCAAACCTAGGCACGCAGGCCGGTCATACATGAGAATAAAAGAAAACACTCATAATTAGGCCTTCGAGGGCCGGATCAGCAACAAGGGCTTTTGCCCGCTATTTGCCACTTGGCTCCGCAGCACCTGCAAACAACAATCCACCGAGCGGTAGCAAACAAAAGCAACGGTCAGATAAGCTGACCAAATTATTACGATCCCGCCCCTAAACTCGGGGTGACGATGCTCCTTCCCTACACTTTATTAGTATAGGCATATAATAGAGAAATTTCACAACATCACAGGCGTAGGCTCGCACGGCCACACACCACATGCTCTCAGGGCACATTCTCGGTGAACCCGGTCAAAGTCCGTGGTCTCACCACCGCCCCTTGGATGGCAAATTCTCGTGAGCATTTTGGTCTTTCCAGCAGAGGTCACGTCAATTTAAGCCATAGACCACATAACACCCTCCATCTATGCCAACAACAAGTCCCACGTACTTTAGGTCGCTTGTACCGAACGACATAAAGCGGGTACGGTTCCGCCTAACACGTTGCTCACACCGCAACGTTAATTTAAGCCATATGCGCGGGTCAAGCTTCCCCAAGTCCCAAATCGATTACACACTTTACATAATCCTTATGTACAAGTTGGCTCTCAGGCCATCATGTTGGCAGAGTCACGCGTCTGCCCAGGTTTTCGGGTGCACCTTGGAGTTAGTCCCCAAGGCTCCCTGTTGCAATCTACCGCATATAAAACCCGAAAAACAATCATCTGTGCGGAGTCTTCTCTGGCCATTCATGCACTGCAACATCACCGATCCCGATCAACTTGTCCGGGTAGGCTTCACACATCATGCCTATGTCTGTTTCTCGATTACGGACTCTACATGCAAAACAACGGGGACTATTCATGTCTACCCAAAGGAACACCTCACACTCACCGCAAACTCGCGAGAGTGGGCTTCCTATGCAAGGGAAAAATAGGACTTCACATGTCCAAGATGAGAATCATTACCCTAGCATTCTCTTCGGCTCCATGAAGATCTATGCAGATGAAAAGCACTGCAATGACCTCGCCTCGGTAGATCCAAACTCGGCTTGCGATTTGGGGCTTCGAAGCTCCACCGGCGGCCGGATCTCTCTTCCTTCTTCTTCCTTGCTCTCCCCTCTCTCTAGAACTTTAGAAAGAGATGGTTTGAAAGAAATGAAGGCATACAAACCCTATTCTCGGGTATAACTCAGCAAGGACTGCCCTGAGCCGTTGGATCCCAAAATAAGGAAACAGACGACCACGATTCACACTTAAAATCCAAAACCTGGCCGAACACGCTTGTGACATGCCCGTGTCCAAGGCCGTGTGCCCCATTCGACGCCGAAACCGTCGCATCCCGAAAAGAACACGGGCTCTTGACACGCCTGTGCCAGGTTTGACACACCCATGTCATCCAGTACACGCCCGTGTAGCGGGGCGTGTTCCTCCATCGACACAAGACCAACACCAACCCGAGAAGAACACGGGTATTCGACACGCCCGTATCAGGCTGAACACGCCTGGGCTCCAAGCCGTGTTTCGCCCCTCGACACAGCACGGCTAACCACCTGAGTAGGACACGGCCTGGGACACGCACGTGTCTCAGGCCGTGTTCGCTGTTCGACGATTGTCGACTACAATTTCATCGACCACATGACCATCGTCGAACCAGAGCACGATACGGCCGTGTCCCAGGACGTGTGACATCTGCCAAGTCCCAGACTTGGCTCAAAACTCCACCCGTTGCTCTTTTGAGTTTCGGGGCGTTACAACTCTCGCCCTCTAAAAAGAATTTCATTCCAAAATTACATAAATGAAAAGATATAAACGAAACTCAAACGGTACCTGAATGGAATAATTACAGGTACTCCTCAACCATGGTTTACTCTCGCTCCTACGAGAGATCCTCCCGACCACAGTTGTCTCAACGAACCTTGACCATCCTGATTTCCTTGTTACGCAATCGCTTGACTTCTAAGTCCTCAATGCGAACAGGCTTGACCTTCATCGTCAACCCATTATCGACCGGCACTTGATCGACCGCAAGCACTTGCGAAGGCTCTTGCACCGCCTTCCGCAGCACCGATATGTGGACTACGTCGTGTAGACCACTTAGCTCTACTGATAGCTTCAATCGATAAGCTGCTTCGCCAATCTGCTCCAGAACCTCAAACGGTCCAAGGTATCTCGGGCTTAGCTTCTTCAAGCGCCGTACCCGCGAGACACCCTTGAACGGCTTAATCTTCAAGTACACCCAGTCGCCGACAGCAAAATCCACATTCCTATGTTTGGCGTTATAGTACTTAGCTTGCCGGTCCTGAGCGATTATCAATCTTTATCGAATCGTTCGAACCAATGACGTTGCATCTTCCACCTCTTGCCGCTTGTACAACTTTGACTCACCCATTTCAAACCATGATTGTTGAAACTGAAATCCCGGTCTCTTGTGGAGTTCACCCTTAGGGAAGGGGTGATCGCACACCTGCTTTGCTCCTGCAAACAAAACAATAAAAGAGACAAGGGAAGAACCGACCCAAGGACTTGGTGGGGAGGACCCACCACACACCCGGAAGACCTGAGAGTACTTCCCCTCCTTATCCACAGACCGAGCTAAGGCTACCTCAGAAAGCACTAGAGGACCAAGAAGCTAGGGGGTATGAGAGCGTGCCTTCTAAGGTGCCCTCTTGGGTTCTATTTATAGAATTCTGAAAATGGCCCGCAAATAGCCAACCTCCGCTGTTCTAAACAGCTATGACAACCCAACTTGGTCTGCCAACAGCGTAGCTCCGCTGTTCCAACAAGCTATTCGCACCCATGGGGAGGGCATCCAAGTAATTTCACCTCGGGGCTTCTACTGGGCCCCATCCAGGGATAGGGAGGTCAGCTCGCCACTAATCACTTCCCGCGTGAGGCGGGTGCGACCTGGCTCTAGCGGCTCGCCTACTCTTCTTGGGCGAGCGCAAGCCGGGCCACCGCGACCCGCCAATCCTCTACCGAGGCGGATAGGCGGCCAAGTCGCGTATAGGGGAGCGGGTTGGCGGCCACTGTGACCATTAGAGCGGCTCGCAGATATGGGATCATCGAACCCATCCACGAATACCAGTTCGACAAATGGCGACCCCAACTCCGGTCAATGAATCTCTAAGCAAGAGAGAGGGATGAAGGGGTCAGCTCGCCTGGCTCGCTCGCCTGACCTGAGCGGGAGCGGGCTAGCCTCCTGCTGCATGCTTGCATGCTGTTCTGGTGCGGGCCGGGCAACCTGGTTCGCTCGCCTGGCTTGGCGGGGCCCGCTCGACGAACACGGGGTTGTACACAATCCCCGCTCTTTTTGAGCTTGACCAAGATCGGAAAGAATCATCCAACCCGCTTGTTCGACGAGTGTTATGCTGAGCTGGCATGGAATCTTCTGGTGGGTCCCACTACCCGGCTATAAATATACCACTGAGCCCATGGATGAATCCCTACCTCATCTCATCTTTCCAAGCAAACTGCAGCTGCTCTATGCCAGTCAGCGAGGAGGTGCGAGCCCGTCTGGCAGTCGCGGCCAGAAGACTCGGGAGGAATCCCTTGAGGCCGCCCCTTGGTTGGCACGTGGGTCTCCCGACCCTCTCTTTAGGCCGGTAAAAGAAGGATTGTTAGGCGGTGCCCGACAAATAACTTCCCAGGCTCCAGCTCGGCGGCTGGCACCAAGGTCGCTCCTGAGGTATGTGATCCTCCTTCCTGACTTGTTGCTTCATTTCTGACCTTTTATCTCATAGGTACTGCCCCGCAAAGATGAGGGTGATGGGGGGAGGATCGCTCCCCTCCTTTGTCGACTGAGCAGATCGCCAGCCCCTCGGGTCTGGGTCGTCCACCCTAGAATACCCCTCGGTCGCCAGTTCCCCCTGGACTAGGGAAATCTCTTGCAGCCTTCGAGGGAGAACCCTTTCAAGGTCGACCGGGTTCTTCCCGTCCGTCTGCCCGTATGGAGGGCGTGCCAACCCCCGGTATGCTCGCGCTTGGCGCTTGTCTTATTCCCGCCTGTCTCCTATGAATCTCTTCTTTGCAGGTTACAACACGATCTCCTCTGAAACTGAGATGAGCAAAGGGTACTCGCCTCCTCCTGACTGGAAGGGTGTTCCGGATTATCTGTGCGACCTGGCTGACGCGGTGGGGATGAAGAGGCAAGTCACGCGACTGTTCTAGAAACACACTCTGTTGCTTCAGGAGATCGTCAAGAGAGTCGACCGGGACAAGGCCGAGACCGAGGCTCGGCTCGCGGCTTTGGAGGGGGCTCCGCGCGCAGTAGAAGGTGGTGAGGTCACCTCACCTGGCGTGCATATTACGCGGGCCGAGGAGCGTCTAAAGAGTGTCACGGAACAAGTTGGCCTGGCCCAATAGGAGTTGGTGGCGGTGCGCGATTACCACTATCCTCACGTGCCGCTGCGAACCGGAACACAACGGCGGGGCAGGTGGAAGTGGATCCAGTACTGATCCACTCTCTCTTCCCCTTTGTTCGCGGCCTATCGCTGGGTCAGGTCGCGTCTGCACTTCAAGCCGACTCACTTCGGGGGGGGGGGGGGGGGGGGGGGGGTTCTATTACTGCAAAAACTTATTCAATGTCTGTAACTATTTGCGACTTTTCTCGCCCGTCCACGAGTCTGGTTTCTGATTCCTGGTGTATGTCGTTTTTATCATGCTGTTGCTTGATACTCTCTGAGGTGGGCATGAATGCATCCGCGTCCTCCGCTCGCCGCTCTCTTGGGCGAGTGCGAGGCCATAGGATGGACTTGCCCAGCCTGCCAACCTGATCTTAGCGGGAGTGGGCCAGGGGGCTCGCCGGCTGAGAGTCTCCCCGGCTCGCTCAGAGTCCCGGGCGGCTGCGAGCCGCAGCTCGCCCGCCCGCTTTTCGTGCGGATGCATACGGGCGTGACCCGCTACTGAATGGTCTCGGTGGCGCGGTTGCAGGCCGGTAAGTTGAACCGTCAGGCCTGATTTTTGCTATACGCACTTTTCTCGTCGGCGGAAAATTTTCCCGCTCTTTTTTCTCCCTATAAATTGGCCTTGCCGGTTCTTGTCCTTCCATCGCTTTTAAGAACTTTCTCCTCTCCTGCTCTTCGTGAAGCCCAACTTGCGTGCCCCTTCTGAGGTTTTCTCGCTCACTCGGCGATCATTCTGTGGAATGGGTGGCGGCAGCGGCGACACGGACGGGCAAAGTAAATGCGCCTGGACATTCTCGGAGCATGACTTCCCCCACGCCGTTATCTCTGAGCGCGAGTACATAGATGCTCTCGGCGATCACGCCCCGCCTGGATTCTTGGCGAGACGGCCCGAGGAATGGGATAAGATCAACGATCTCTCCAGGGACGAGCTCGCCATCCCGGTGGCTCACTTCGAGGTGGGCCTTCGGCTTCCTCTGTGGCCGGAGATTTGTCAAGTGTTGAAGTACTTCAAGGTCGTCATAGGCCAGATGACCCCGAACTCTGTGGCGGTCATGGTAGGGTTTTCCTGCTTTTTGCGGGAGGAGCGGGTCGAGTTCAGTCTTGCGGTCTTCCGCAAATTGTTCCCTTTCCACGCGAACCGGGACGAGACCGCCTACTTCTCCAGCGCCCACCTCAAGGTGCGGGAGACCATCAATAAGAGCCACAACTCGCTCAAGAAATTTTTGTTCGTCAAGGGGGACTTCGGCAACATCCCTTTCTCGCAGGTGCAACTCAGCGAGGCGAGTTACCGCCCGCCCAGCCTGGGGGCCACGAAGCAGACCAGTGTGGATTCTTTGCTGGGAAGAACTTCGAGGTCGCGTACTTGCGCTTCAACCTGGGTAACCTCGCTGCTGTCCCACCTGGGGGAGGTTAGATACTCGCCAGTACTCTGCTTCGCTATTTTATACTCTCGCCTCAACCTTTCTCTCCTTGGCATGCGAGCGGGACGTTCCCCTTCACCCCCCTTATGAGAGTTCCAGGGTCGCCTCCAGCGTCCTCGCCCGCGCTCAGGTCGCTGATGCCGCTCAGCGTGACATCCCGGCGGTCCCTGCTAGGAAATTGCCGGGCCGCGGAGGAGGCCCGCAAACTTGCTCAGGGGGAGGCAGATCTCCAGAGGAAGCGGGCCGACGCGGCGAGGAGACCCACACTCAGTACTTGGGAGGGGTAGTATATCTTTTATCCCGCGCTTACTTCTAGTTGTCGTTTCCTTTCCCGAATCCATCCTCTGGCCTTCTTCCTTTTCGCAGGATGCGGCGACGGCCAGCCGGATGGGTGCCGAGATCGCCTCCCTCGGTCAGGACAAGTTGGCGCTGGAGGCACAGTTGCGCGAGCTGGAGGCTGCCGCAACCGCCCCTCCGCCAGCCAATAGCAGCTGCCTACTTGAACATCACTCTGACTACGAGTTGGAGGTGTTGATGCAGAAGAACGCCGCCAGCGCCGCGAAGTATACAATACAGATGTTGCGTCGCGCCGACCTCCTCGAGAGCGAGGGTGTGGGACTCCCGACGAGCGAGGTTGTGCCAGCGTTGTTCCTTCCCGTGCCGGACCCCGGGGATAGTCCTACCAGCACCTCTAGGACTTCCCGCCCAGGATCTCGCGTCGCCCTCGCCCCTGCGACTCGCCTGTTATATGCATATCTGTATATTTTTGGTTGTTTGAAATGTAAGCGCAAGCAGTGCCATGCCTTTGCGATTTTTGCCCATTCCTGCTCTTATAAATGCTTCCTCGCTCGCATTATATGTATGTTTGTTGTTATTGCGCGATGTAAACTCTCCCTTTCCGTATTCGCGGTCGTTCATCTCGCGTTATGCCGACGAGGTCGCACGCCTACGGATCTAGCATAGGAGTCATTGGATACTCAACCGGTCGCCCCGCTAGCGGCGACCTGCCTCGGCAGTCCGGTCTCGCTGAGGTGACTACTCGCTCACCAGGAGAGGCGAGCCGGTTCATCGCTCGCCTGAGCCGTCTGCTTTCTCGCGGGCTGACCCTCTTGCAATGTGGCCCGGGTTCTTGCCCCCTTTTGGCCGTCATTTTGGGCATTGGGCGACTACATTAGGGCCCTCCCCCCTCTTTGGTAAGCTTCGCAACTCCAATTAATCGTCATTTGGACATCTGGTTCCCCAACTTCTGACACTGCTTTGCGTATGAAGACCATCCCCGTTAGCTAGCGAGTAGTTGATGTCTTTCCCCGATGAGTGACATACAACCCTATCAGCTAGGTGAGAGCCTGACAGTGGGATCTGCTCGAGGTCTGAGGATGACGCAGAGTGACTTCCAGCCCTGTCAGCTAGGTGATAGCCTGACAGCGGGATCTGCTCGGGGTCTACGACTGATACCATCGAGTGACTTCCAGCCCTGCCAGCTAGGTGGGAGCCTGACAGCGGGATCTGCTCGAGGTCTAAGGATGACACCGAGTGACTTCCAGCCCTGCCAGCTAGGTGAGAGTCCGACAGCGAGATCTGCTCGGGGTCCACAGCTGATACCATCGAGTGACTTCCAGCCTTGCCAGCTAGGTGAGAGCTTGACAGCGGGATCTGCTCGAGGTCCACGACTGATACCATCGAGTGACTTCCAGCCCTGCCAGCTAGGTGAGAGCCTGACAGCAGGATCTGCTCGAGGTCTAAGGATGATACCAGGTGACTTCCAGCCCTGCCAGCTAGGTGAGAGCCTGACATCGGGATCTGCTCGGGGTCCACGGCTGATACCATCGAGTGACTTCCAGCCCTGCCAGTGTAAGACCCCCTATTTTTTTTTGTAAACACCGGGGTCTTAGGCCCAGAATCGCCGCTTTGCGGTGACACCTTCACACCCTGAAGGGTCATTACCGCGAAATGCTGATTCTGCCGGCCGATTCGATCACAGAAAAGCAACAAAAGTAGAGTAAACACAAGTAATGTAAAAACTCTAACCAAAAGTCCACAATAAAATCACATCAGAGTAATAATATCTCCACGAAGGGAGAGTCCACAAAATATAAATGTACTAAAAATAAGGGCTTAAGCCCGATACACCAAATCCTCACTACATAGTCACTCAAGCGGAAGCAAAATAAAACACTACTAAGGTCAGGGGCTCACAGTCCCTGCCATGTGAACTCTTGTGCTAGATTGCCCCATCTCCAAGCGTGCCGACCTGCGGGGCTGCTCCTTCATGCTGGGCTCCATGGTCCCCTAAAATGATGTGGTTCGAAAACCATTAGTCTAAAAGACTAAGTCCAATCATCCACCACCCCTTTCCCCATGGCCCCTAGGCACCGAGCAGAGAGGGAGAAAGGGGAGGACTTGAAGGTGGAGAGTAATCAAGAAACAGATGGCAGCGGACATATACTAGTAATTTTATAGTACATGTGGCAGTAAAGTAAAGTATGAAAAGTAACCTTAACTTATACGGAAACATATAAGCAAGGGATCTTTTACAGGGCTCCCATCGTATAAAGAGTCTCATACCAATTTATACGTTGGGGTGTCGGTTATTATCAGCAATATATATATAAATAATTTAACCTTAATTTATAAACTTGCCCACACAAGCTTATAGACCAAGGGGTCGTTTTGCAGGGTCTATTGTATAAGCGTCTCATACCACTTATACAATAGGTGACAAGGGTTTTATACTATGATTATGCTATGACATGCAAGTGGGTTATGGTGCGATAATGCAAGTGCAACTCACCCACCCGACTCTGTGCACACAGACCTTTAGTTCCCCCTTTCTAGAGTCGAACCTCCCAGGATACCTCCGTAGTGGCAAACAGAAGTGGTGGGTTGGGCCTCGCCCACCTCTAAACCGATAATTGCACTACCAGTCAGACCTATCGTACGCCTCAATGTTGGTGCACAAAGCGGAGCTCCTGCGTACTCTTGCCGGCTGGCGCACCGGACTTTACTTGGCCAAGTGCTAATCCACACTCGCCAAGTCAACGTACTGGCGTCGGTGCATCAACACTACAATACCGAAGTCCCACCACCTTTACTTTATGCACATGCAACCTTATGTATCTGAACCGAGCTAAAGCTCGCCGGGCCAACCTGCCCATCACAACAACAACCGAGCCAGAGCTCGCCGGGCCAACCTGCCCATCACCAAATACACCGAGCCTACTGCCCGAGTGACCCAACCTAACCCCCACAACTTCGGGGAGTGTGTGTGTAATCCTAGATTATTTCTAGTTACTCTTGCAATTCAATTTTACCTACTATTTAGGTTAGCCCAGGACTGCCCAAGGTATACCCCGTGAAGGGCTCTCGAAGGCACTAGGAACTACGATGGGATTACGCCCAAAGCTCCCTTTCGCAAGGCACTTACTATTATTGGTTGCTACCCGATTTCCCAACCCTTAATTAATTTTACTGAATCTAGCCCTATTGCATTAAACACTTCCTCCCTACGGGAAGGACGATCTTTCGCCGATCCCGAGCACCACCTAACACTAGTCAACCTCACACTCTACTAATCCTGTCTTGCAATGATGAAACTCCTTTATTTACCCAAACCAGCAACCTACTGAGGATTCAACTCTTCAAAATTCATTACCCACTCTAGTTCAGTTTCCGTAGTTACTATATGCAGACCACTCTATACTATATGAGATGTATGAAGGAGGTACTCCAGATTGTCTTCCAAATCTCCTATAAAATTTACCAGAGGTCTATCATAACAAATTTAGTCTAAAATCAGAGATTCATAATTTTTCTAATTAATTTGATATTTATTGAATTTCCTAAATATTTGGCCATGGGCAATTTTGAACATGAACTATATGATCTACTCAAGTAATGGCCACCCAAAAATTTTGATCACTAAATAACAGAGATATATTACTAGATACTAATTTCCATAATTTTTCAGAGAATATTTGACCTCTAATTAATTTATCCAAAATAATTCCCTTAATCATATGTAAAGAAGGAAGTACCAAAGTTATTCATCAGAAAATTATATAAAAATTACAGAATCTTAATATGGTACAGGGAGGGTCATTGTGCAAAAATCATAATTTTATAGGCTTGCTAGACTCCAAAATAAATTTAATTAAGTTTTCATGAGAAACAATACTTAATGAAGCAACCCTTAGAAATATTCTTCCAAAAATCCCATAAAGATTTACAAAGCTTTAAAACATAATAAAAAGACCTCTGACTAAATTTCATCAATTTCCAGCAAGTAGTTACTTCATAATATATTTCTAAGTAAATAATACAAATTACTAAATTGTTAATGAAGTATCCAAAATAATAATCCTAAATTCATAACAAAATCTCCAGAGCTTGTACTAACTTTAAACACTACTCTACCCAAATCTCATCACTATTCAGTGAGTTTTAGTGACATTTTCTATTACTAAAAGTTTTGTGCTCTAAACTAGGGTTAGGGTTTCGAGGGGGTTTAAGGCTTCCAAATTCCCTAAAATTTTAACCAGAGGACTATACTAACCCTATGGTCCTCTCCACCAATTTTCAAGTCATCCCAAGGTCATTAGACCCCATGACCTTCAAACCCTAAAAAGCCCTCCCTTAGTGTTTGAGTTTGGATCCAAGGGTAAAACAATCCTAAACCACTCCATATTCCCTAAGAGGGTGATAATGGTCCTACCAAGTCAGTGGTCAAAATCACAGCCTCTGTTGAGGTGATTTGACCACTCAAACATCAAAAATAGTTCTTTGACCTAAATAACCCCATAAGGGTATACCTAGGGTTGGATCAATACCTAACCAAAACATCTCCAAATGAGATGAAAATTTTACCAGAGCCCTAACATACCCTATAAGACCACCCACCCAAATTTGGGGGAGTTTTGAAATATTTAAGACACCTAATTAATTTATTCATAGATTATTAAATATTTCTAAAAACTATAGAAAATTTTCTCCAAAAATTCCCATTTTTGGACAGGCCCTAGGTATAGCTAGGGTAGACTCCCTGCCCAAATCTCAGATCATTTGGATAAGGGATGAATGGTGGGCATCCATTTGAATCTCAGGATAGCCCTAGGTATAAGTCCCACCAAAATGAGTGTCATGGTCAAACCAGGCACCCAAATTGGTCCAAATAAAATTTAACCTAAACTAGACTCTCCAGGCTACATATTTTATGTTGACCACTTTTTATGAAACAACAACTAAATATTTTTAAAAATTAAAACCATTACATACCAAAGAGTGTGACATAATTAAATAATAAGAAATTGATATCCTATGGTTTTATATCATTCCTAGCACGAATCTTGGCGCACAGTGGATGGCATCCCTTCATCTTCAAGCTCCAGCCGACGGTCCCGATCTCACCATCCTGGAGCTTCTTCCAGATGCTGCCGCCGGTGATCCGGCCACCTCCCCGGCCGGCCACCGCCACCACCACCTCCGTTGAGGTGGTGGCTGTCGCATGGCGGCGGCACAGCCGCCGGAGGGCCATTTTCCGGCAAACCCGAGGAGTGAAAATTTACGGAAAAAATGGAGAAAATGCTTTCCCGATCGGGCTCAATTGAGCCCGAACCTTGGCCCTAAAGAATGTTATGATCTACCCATGAAAGAAGGAGAGGAGGAGGACCTTGCCGGCAGCCTGAAGTCGAGAAGATCACCAGGAAGCCATCTTTGAAGGCGGCGCCGCTCGGTTTCTGCAATTGCACTGTGGGAGGCTCGGTTTCTTCAGGTAAGGATTGGGAAAGGCTTCCCTCGACCCACTGATGGTGTTTAAAGCCTCAGATGGGGAGAGGAGAGGCTGGATCATCAATGACCATTAAGACCATTAATGGCTAGATTCGGCCATGGTAGAGGGGGCTGAACCAGGCCCTTGGTGGCCAGGGAAACGGCTGGAAACTTCTCCCCTTCCCTGGGGGACTTGAATTCAGCCATTAAAGGTGGCCTTTGGCCTCCCCTTGGCCGAGCCCCTTCCTTCCCTCCTCTTTCATTTTTCTCTCTCCTCCATAACCATGGAAATGGAGCTCACCATCTCTCATAGTCACCAAGTTGACTTGGTCAATCTGGAGGACTATTGGCAGCCCATCCATACACATCATCTCCTAAAGAAGCCACATGAGGAGGCTTGAGCTTGGGCTAGCCTATTTGGGCTAGGTTGACCCAAGGTAGGCTTGGGTTGACCTTGGTCTTTTTGACCTTTTTGGTTGCCCCTAAAGAGTCCCCGGTGATCCATTGATCTCCCATAAGGCCTAGGTAGGGTTGGATAGGGCTGACTTGGCATCTTGGAGGTCACTTGTCCCTTGGTAAGACACTTTGACCACTTTGGGGCTAGAGTTGACTTAGGTCAACATGACCATTTGGGTTGACCCCAAGGGGTCCTTGGTGACTCATTGGCCTTCCCTAAGGTCTATGTAGGGTTGGGTAGGGTTGACTTGGCACCTTGGAGGTCACTTGACCCTTGGTAGGGGCACTTTGATCACTTTGGGACTATAGTTGACTTGGGTCAACTTGGCCTCTAGGACTGAACCCAATGTGTCCTTGGTGACCCATTGACACCACTTTAGGTCTAGGAAGACCTGGGCAAGGTTGGTTGGGAACATTAGAGGCCAACTGCCCTTTGTTAGGGCACCTTGCCCAATTTTGGCCTATGGTGGTCCTAGGTAAAATTGGCCACTTTGGGTTGACTCTAATGGACCCTTACGGCTCTAGTGGACCATCTAATAGGTTAGTGATGTTGTGGTGGGGTCATGGAGTCATGGTGAAGCCCTAAGGTCAAACCCTAGGTTTGGTGATGAGGTTGTGCCATAGGCAGACCAAGGTGATTCTCACCTTGGCCTTCGATCACTTGGCCCTTTTTAGCTTCCTAGAGTTTTGTCATGACCTAGTCATGGTCAAAACCACTCTTAGGGGTCTAGTTGGAAATGAGATGTTACAGCTAGCTAGGTGAGAGCCTGACAGCGAGATTTGCTCGAGGTCTAAGGATGACACCGAGTGACTTCCAGCCCTGCCAGCTAGGTGAGAGCCTGACAGCGGGATCTGCTCGGGGTCCACGACTGATACCATCGAGTGAATTCCAGCCCTGCCAGCTAGGTGAGAGCCTGACAGCAGGATCTGCTTGAGGTCTAAGGATGACACCGAGTGACTTCCAGCCTTGTCAGCTAGGTGAGAGCCTGACAGTGGGATCTGCTCGTGGTCCACGACTGATACCATCGAGTGACTTCCAGCCCTACCAGCTAGGTGAGAGCCTGATAGCGGGATCTGCTCGAGGTCCACGGCTGATACCATCGAGTGACTTCCAGCCCTGCCAGCTAGGTGAGAGCCTGACAACGGGATCTGCTCGAGGTTTAAGGATGACACCGAGTGACTTCCAGCCCTGCCAGCTAGGTGAGAGCCTAATAACGGGATCTGCTCGTGGTCCATGGCTGATACCATCGAGTGACTTCCAGCCCTGCCAGCTAGGTGAGAGCCTGACAACGGGATCTGCTCGAGGTCTAAGGATGACACCGAGTGACTTCCAGCCCTGCCAGCTAGTGAGAGCCTGACAACGGGATCTGCTCGGGGTCCAAATACACTTCACTTCTTCATGCAAACTCATTGTGACTGCATTGGCGTGTTAAAGAACTTTCATTAAGAAACAAAGCACCATTTATATGTTTCAAGGGAAAAAGCGTTTTAAGTTGTCACCACTCCAGGTGAGACTTAGGGTCTCGCCCTCCACATTTTGGAGTCGATACTCCCCTGACCTTAAAGCCTCTTTTACAATAAGTGTACCTTCCTAGTTGGGGTTGAGCTTCCCCACGGTTGCTGACCTCCCTACTGCATCTGCCTTTTTCATCACCAAGTCCCCTTCCACAAATTGCTTGACTCTGACGTGTTTGTCGAAGTATTTGGCCATCCTTCTCTTCACATCTTCCTGTCGGATGGCGGAAAGGTCCCACAGCTCTTCCACCATGTCGAGAGAAAGTCGCAGCTCTTCCTCGTTCTCATCCTGCCATTCTTCCCTGCCTTCCATAGCCGCGATAACTCGAGGCGTTTGAACTTCAAATTCCACGGGGGGCACTGCCTCATACCCATGGGAGAGCTTGAAGGGGGTCTCTCCTGTAGCTGTGTTGAGGGTGGTCCTCAAAGCCTAGAGAACCGCGGGAAGCTGCTCCACCCAGCTCCCCTTCAGATTTTCCACCTTCTTTTTCAGGAGGTTGACGATGATCTTGTTCGCGGCCTCCACCTGCCCGTTGCTCCTTGGGTGATGGACTGAGGCGAACCTGAGGTCGATTCCAAGCTGCTCGCAAAAACTGGTGAACTTCGCGTTGACGTATTGAGGTCCATTGCCCGTGACAATGGCCTGTGGGAGCCCATGACGGCAGATGATCTCCCACCAAACAAGTTTCTGATAACCTGGGAGGTCACCTTGGCCAGCGCCTTTACCTCCAACCACTTAGAGAAATAATCGATCATTACTTGTAGGAACCTTCTCCACCCACTGGCCTGGGGGAATGGTCCAACCAAATCCATTCCCCAAATGGCAAAGAGCCAGGGGGGCTGTGATACTTTTGAGCCGCTGAGCCGACTGTAGCTGGAGGGGGGCGAATAGCTGGCATTTGTGGCATCTTTTTGTGAACTTCGTCGCATCGCGGCCCAGGGTGGGCCAAAAATACCCTTGCCTGACGATCCTTACTTCCAGGGTCCGACTTCCGGAGTGACTCCCACACTCCCCGGAGTGAACTTCTTCCAAGATTCTCTGTACTTCCCCCTCGACCACGCAACGAGCCAACATTCCCGAGAGAGTCTTCATGTACAGCTGCCCGTCCCGGAGGAGGTAGTACGCTGATTTGTACCTGAGCTTCTTCTTGTCTACCCCCTTCGGATACTCTCCCGTGGGAAGGAAGGTTGTGACCGGGTCCATCCACGAAGGCCGTTGGTCTATTTCCATAAGCTCTCCTTCTTCGATGGAGGGGCGGAATAGGTCGGTGATGTTACCCCCTACCCGAGGACCGTGCTTTGCGAGCTGATCGACCTGCTCATTCTCCTCCCGGGGTACGTGTTGGATGGAGAAAGTTTGGAACGTGCCAATGACTCCCTTTACTTTGGCCAAGTATAGCCGCAGGGTAAGCTCTCGTGCCTCGAACTCCCTGTTGATCTAGGAAGCTACCACCATGGAGTCAGTAAGGACCTCCACATCCGACACCCCCCAGCTCCCTGGCTAGGCGCCGCCCTGCTATCACGGCCTCATACTCGGCCTGATTGTTAGTGATGGGAAAGTGCACCACCACCGTCTGTTCAATTCTAGTTCCCCGGGGACTCTCCAAGATCACCCCCACTCCTAGGGAATGCCTCCCCGAGGCGCCATCCACCTTTACCTTCCAAGGAGTCGAACAAGTGAGCTCTTCCTCCGCTACCTCGACCACATAATCGGCCAAGAAGTCGGCCATCGCTTAAGCTTTGATCGAGAGGCGGGGGACGAAGGAGACATCAAATTCACTTAACTCCACCAACTACTTGGCTAGCCTGCCAGAATGCTCCACCCCCTCAAAGATGTTGCGGAGGGGATGGTCAGTCACCACTCGGATTGAGTCCTGAAGATGGCGCTGTAGCTGCTGGGGGCATCCACGATGATGAACCTGCAGTTCCTGGACTGCCCCCCCCAGGGTGACATGGAGGCCCACCCCTCCTTCGACCTCCTTCCTCTCCCCCATGGCTATGGCCATAGCCTCTTCTTGATCGGGGAGTTGGGGCCTCCGGTCCTGCCTCCAGCCCGGGGGGTGGAATTGATCTTGCCCCCCTTGATGGCGATCCCTTCCTTGGAACCCTCTCTGTGGCCCCTGCCCTTGCCACTCGGGCCTCCAGCCCAACCGACGGTCGGGCTCCTGATGCCCCCACCTGGGCTGCTGCTGCCCTTGGAGCTGCCTCTACTCCCTCTGTCGGGGCTCTCCTCTCCTCTCCTCCTGTCCTCTTCCTCCTCTAGACTCCTTATCCTCCTCCGTGGCCTACCTAGCTAGCTTCCGTGCAAACTCCGGGTTTGACGCCTCCCCGTCAACCTCTCTCGCCGCCCTCTCCATCAGCTCCTCGTAGGAGAGGGGGGGGGGGTGAACTCTCTTCAACTCCATCCTGAAGAATCCCTACTGTAGGCCCCGGGTAAAGGCCATCATCAAACTATGGCCCGACATCTCCTGGACCTGGGTGACCTCCTCCTGGAACCGATCCACGTAGCTCCCCAACGTCTCATTCACTCCCTGCTTGATGTGGAACAAGGACTCCGACTCCTTCTTCCTCCTCTTCAAGGTAGTGAACCTCAGTATGAACCCCCAACGTAGGTCCTCAAAGCAGTAGATTGAGATGGCCGGCATCTGATGGAACCACTCCCTCGCCTTCTTTGTGAGGGTGATGGCGAAGAGCCGACATTTGAACCCATCTGACATCTGCCGGATCGAGACCACATCCTCGAACCATTGGACGTGTTGGACCGGGTCTCCCTTCCCAGTGTAGTAGGACATTTCAGGTTCCCTGAACCCATCTGGAACTGTGGCAGAGGAAACCAAATCACTAAAGGGGCTTCCTCCCCCTACTGGGCGAGCTGGCCCATCTCGCGAGCCCAGCTCGCCGAACCGACCTCCGCCTGCCGATCCGGGGAAGAGCTCGCGCCCAGGGAGCTCGCACCCCCGGCCTTCCTCAGCAACCTCCTTCCAGGCTTGCCTGCCGGGGGCGTCCTCGCCCAGAGAAGGGGCAGCTGCAATCTGAACTGTTGGAGTCGAGCAACTCGGCCCGCTTGCCGAGTGCGAACTTGATAAGGTTCAGCACCTCGTTCCTGAAATCCTCGAACATCCCTACCGTGGCAAGAGGCAGGGGGGGTGGGGGCGGCGAGTCCGACCTGTCAAATCCCTGTCCTCCCGTCATCGAGCTCGCTGAAGTTTTTCTATGCTGACCACGCTCCACGCTCATCGCACCAAAATGTTGAAACCAAAATCCCGGTCTCTTGTGGAGTTCACCCTTGGGGAAGGGGTGATCGCGCACCTACTTCACTCCTTCAAACAAAATAACAAAAGAGACAAGGGAAGAACCGACCCAAGGGCTCAGCGGGGAGGACCCACCACACACCCGGAAGACCTGAGAGTACTTCCCCTCCTTAGCCACAAACCGAGCTAAGGCTACCTCAGAAAGCACTAGAGGACCAAGAAGCTGGGGGGTATGAGAGCGTGCCTTCTGAGGTGCCCCCCTGGGTTCTATTTATAGAATTCTGAAAATGGCCCGCAAATTGCCAACCTCCGCTGTTCTGAACAGCTATGTGCAGTCCAACTTGGTCTGCCAACAGCGTAGCTCCGCTGTTCCAACAAGCTATTCGCACCCATGGGGAGAGCATCCAGGTAATTTCACCTCAGGGCTTCTACTGGGCCCCATCCAGGGATAGGGAGGTCAGCTCGCCACTAATCTCTTCCCGCGAGAGGCGGGTGCGACCTGGCTCTAGCGGCTCGCCTACTCTTCTTGGGCGAGCGCGAGACGGGCTACTGCGACCCGCCAATCCTCTACCGAGGCGGACAGGCGGCCAAGTCGTGCATAGGGGAGTGGGCTAGCGGCCACTGTGACCATTAGAGCGGCTCGCAGATCTGGGCTCGTCGAACCAATCCACGAATACCAGTTCAACGAATGGCGACCCCAACTCCGGTTGACGAATCTCTGAGCAAGCGATAGGGATGAAGTGGTCAGCTCACCTGGCTCGCTCGCCTCACCTGAGCGGGAGCGGGCTATGTCACAACACGCATTTTCTCCGAATTTAAGAAGTATCAGAGTATGAGAAAACACGCGTCGTGATGCCACGTCGAGCAGGGGATAACTGTCGACGCTCAAACGAACACCATCTAACTAGACTATTAAAATTCATAAGTTTAATGATTAGAAAATCAGTTATATTATAAGTAAGAAAACGATCTTTTTACGTTGCTTGGAAAGTAGTGTATAAGTTTTATAAACATGTTGACCATGAGATATACTTATAATAGTGTTTTTAGGTTTAAAAGTAACTAGCAACCTAGCATAAATCTTCCCAAGAGCAAATAGACTATCTCCAGAAAGGTAGCAGTAAAAGAAACATATCTAGTATCATAAGTAAAAAAACACCAGCGGGCGTCAACAACCTGACACGAACCCACTGGCGAGCATGTATGTCTGTAAGAAAAACAGAAAACTACCTCACAAGGCCAAGAAACTGACCTCTACAGTACAAGAGATCACCAGCAACAGCACATCAAAACTAGCCGCCTACTCGACTACTAATCATAACCTGAGGCATTCAGAGAAGAAAAGAATACCTCAGCAAGTAAAGCAAATAAGCTGCATGGAAGTGTTATATAAAAGGGTACGCAAGAGAAGAAAGTAAGACAGTAATAGACAAACACTGTCCAAGATAAGACACACTTGCACCAAGTGTGAGAAAAACAACAACAACCCTGTCATAAAACCTGCAGAGTCTACAAGGCAAACATGTGCCCCCCCCCCCCCAAAAAAAAGAAATGATGCAATCTACAAAGGAAGAAGCATCTAACAATCCTAGATTGTGAATAATGGCAGTAGTAAAACAACATGGACCTGAGTTGGTGACCAAAAACAGTCCCCCAAACAAACAGTTCCAACTAAAATTCACTGCGTCAGCACAAGGCCACCAAATACCCAGCCCGTACCTGTGATTAAAAGGTGGCGGTCACGGCTATACCCATCTCGTACTTGGAACTAAAAGGTGGCGGCCACGGCTCGCACACAAAACATCCCACTCCTTTAGAGCGTCAAAATATCACTACCTACCATAACCCATGATTCGGCCCTCAAAAAATAAAGAAACGAATGGCCGACAAGACATTCCCACCTAGGAGGTAATCACTCAGGAAGAAAGGAAAATGAAAAAAAAGAACTCGGTTAAGGAAAAATAAACGTCGATCTCAGCTTACAGGAAAACGCCGATCTCAGTTTGACGATTTTCGTCGAACTCAGATCACAGGAAAACGACGATCTCAGTTCGACGATTTTCGTCGAACTCAGATCACAAGAAAATGTCGATCTCAGTTCGACGATTTTCGTCGAACTCAGATCACAGGAAAACGTCGATCTCAGTTCGACGATTTTCGTCGAACTCAGATCACAGGAAAACGTCGATCTCAGATCACAGGAAAACGTCGATCTCAGTTCGACGATTTTCGTCGAACTCAGATCACAGGAAAACATCGATCTCAGTTCGACGATTTTCGTCGAACTCAAATCACAGGAAAACGTCGATCTCAGTTCGACGATTTTCGTCGAACTCAGATCACAGGAAAACATCGATCTCAGTTCGACGATTTTCATCGAACTTAGATCACAGGAAAACGTCGACCTCAGCCCAACGATTCGTGGGCTGTTGAAGGTGCCTTGTTAAGGAGGTTCTTGGTTCGAAACCTGATATGCTCAAAAACCCGCCATGCTGAGAAACAGGCCGGAGATGGGTTTGGGTGGCACGGGCTGCAGCCTGGTAACGTTGCTTGGGGTCGGCAAGCGTGCCGTGGGCCAGGTCGTTACAAAAAAGTGCACTTTTGTGTAACGACCCGGCCCACGACACGCTTGCCGACCCCAAGCAACGTTACAGGGCTGCAGCCCGTGCCACCCAAACCCATCTCCGACCCGTTTCTCAGCATGGAGGGTTTTTGAGCATATCAGGTTTCGAACCCAGAACCTCCTTAACAAGGCACCTTCAACAGCCGTCATCACCAACTGAGCTGCAGCCCTGTAACAAGGCACCTTAACAAGGCACCTTCAACAACCCTCATCACCAACTGAGCTGCAGCTCAGTTGGTGATGAGGGCTGTTGAAGGTGCCTTGTTAAGGAGGTGCTGGGTTCGAAACCTGGCATGCTCAAAAACCCGCCGTGCTGAGAAACAGGCCGAAGATGGGTTTGGGTGGCACGGGCTGCAGCCCTGTAACGTCGCTTGGGGTCGGCGAGCGTGCCGTGGGCCGGGTCTTTACAGGCTAGCCTCCTACTGCATGCTTGCATGTTGTTCTGGTGCAGACCGGGAGACCTGGTTCACTCGCCTGGCTTGGTGGGGCCCGCTCGACGAACACGGGGTTGTACAACAATAACGGCGTGCGACATCTTCTACCATAAAGGGCCTCAAAGGGCGCCATTTGAATGCTCGCCTGGTAGCTATTGTTGTAAGCGAATTCCACCAAGTACATGTGATCTTACCACTGCTTCCCGAAATCCAGAACGCACATGCGAAGCATGTCTTCCATCGTCCTGTTGACCCTCTCAGTCTGACCATTCGTCTGCGAATGAAAGGCCGTGCTGAAACTCAGCTTCCCAACATCTGTTGCACCAACCTCCAATCATTGGACGTGAACCGCCCATCACAGTCACTCACGATGTTGCGGGGACACCGTGAAGCCACACAATATTATCCACATATAACTTTGCCAATTTCTCCACAGAATCATCCTTCCTATGTGGAATGAAGTGCAACACTTTCGTCAAACGATTTACGACCACCCAGATGGCGTCGTTTCCCTTCTGCGACCTTGGCAAACCATGCACAAAGTCCATAGTAATGTCGTCGAACTTTCACTCAGGAATAGGCAAGTACTTCAAGAATCCTCCAGGCTTCTGGCACTCCTCCTTCACTAAGGCGCAAGTTTGACACTTCGCCACATAGAGTGCCATATCCTTCTTAAGTCCTGGCCACCAGAATAATTTCTTCATATCACGGTACATCTTTGTGCTCCCCGGGTGAATAGAGTACTTGGTATGATGAGCCTCGTACATCAATTCCACCCGCAATTTGCCCACATTTGGGATGCACAGACGACCGTCCTTCTATAGCAATCCATCCACAACCTCAAATTGGGAATTTGACCCATCCAAAGACTCCACCATGATTTGCTTCATGTGGACATCCATATCCAGAGCCTGCCGAATCCGATCAGCCAGGTCACACTGAACTTCTGTCCAGTTCAATAGCGCTTCGACACTAGACTACTTGTCTATGCAAGAGATCTCCAATGCCTCCAACTCCCAAACCAAACGCTCGTCATGGACCGACAGCCAGTCGGCTTGAGTTGGGGCCCTGTAACTCAACGCATCTGCAACTGCATTGCCTTTCCCAGGCACATAATGAATCTTAAATGTGTAGTCCCCCAGGAACTCCATCCATCTCCGCTATCGCATGTTCAGATCCTTCTGATCCAACAAGTATTTCAGGCTCTTGTGGTCGGTATAGATATCGACCTTCACCCTATACAAGTAATGCCTCCACAGCTTCATGGCAAATATCACGGCTGCTAACTCCAAGTCATGGACCAGATAGTTCCTCTCATGCACCTTCAGCTGACGCGAGCCATAAGCTATCACACTTCCGTGCTACAGTAGAACACAACCCAATCCACTGCCCGAAGCATCGCTGTAGATTTCAAAGCCTTCGGTCCCACTTGGCGAACTCAGCACAGGCGCCGTGGTCAACCGACTCTTCAACTCCTCAAAAGCTTGGGCGCACTCCGGCGTCCAAACAAAATTCTGCTCTTTTCTCGCCAGAGTCGTGAGGGGTAACGCTATAAGCGAGAAGTTCTCCACGAACCGCCTGTAATAGCCGGCAAGCCCCAGAAAACTCCGGACTTCCGCTACCGTAGACAGCACAGGCCACTCTCATATAACAATAATCTTCGCCGGATCCACCGCAATTCCCTCTCCACTGACTATGTGACCAAGGAACGCTACTGAGGACAACCAAAACTCACATTTGGAGAACTTGGCATACAGTTGATTCCTCCTCAGCGTCTCCAACACAAAGTGTAGATGCTTAAAGTGTTCCACCTCACTCTGCGAGTACACCAATATATCATCGATGAAGACGATCACAAAGTGGTCTAGGTACTCTCTGAAAGTCCTGTTCATTAGATCCATGAACACTGATGGCACATTAGTCAGCCCAATCGGCATGACCGTAAACTCATAATGCCCGTATCTTGTGCTAAAAGTTGTCTTGGGGATATCACTTTCCCTTATCCTCAGTTGATAATAACCGGACTTAAGATCCAATTTTGAGTGCACCGATGACCCGACTAGCTGATCGAACAGATCATCAATCCTCAGGATCGGGTACTTGTTCTTTTCCGTTAACTTTTTTAGCTCTCAATAATCAATACAGAGCCGCAAACTTCCGTCCTTCTTCTTCACAAAAAGGACCGGTGCGCTCCAAGGCGACGAACTTGGACGCACACAACCCTGCTCCAACAACTCTTGAAGTTGAACCTTCAGCTCCGCCATCTCCTTAGGCACTAGCCGATACGGGGAGCGTGATACAGGTTTCACACCTGGCACTAGCTCGATGGTGAAATCAATCTCCCGTTGAGGTGGGGCTCTAGGAAGATTGTCAGGGAACATATCAGGGTACTCAGATACCACTGAAATACTGTCCAGCATAGGTTTAGGCTTTGCAACCTCCACTAGCGTGAAGAACAGCTCTGCTCCAGCACGAACCGCCTTCACCACCTGAAGAGCAGACATCAAAGTCTTGCTCGACCCTTTCAAGCCCGTAAAAGTCGTCTCACGACCTGTTCCCAACTTGACCTCCTTGCGACTGCAATCAATATAAGCTTACTGCTCCGAGAGCCAGTCCATACCAAATATCACGTCGAACTCCACCAGTGGTAGTAATGACGCTTGCAAGTCGAACTCATGATTCCTAATACGAATCTTAACGCCACAGACTCTATCCACGCACACTGAACACCCATTCGACAACAACACATCCAGTTTGTCCTTCGCCATCAAAGAAGGTACTCTGATGCGCGATATGAATCCTTCAGACAAAAAGGAGTGCGAAACTCCCGTATAAAAGAGTGCTCTCGTCGGACTATCACAAATCAAAACAAAGCCTATACAGCAATAATAAGCTATCATGCGCAAGGTAATCAGTATTTAAAGCTAACTTGCTATAAATTTAAACCGTACCTGTCACCATATCCGCTTGCTTTATGACCTCCTGCTGGCCAAGATTATAGAATCTAGGTTGAGCATAATGGGATGCGGTTGACTCCACCGCCTTGCACTTTTCCTCATAGGTTGCTCCCGACTTCCTTTCGGAATTTGGACGTCCGCTCCAACAGTCTCGGGCACAGTGTCCCGACTTTCCACAAGTAAAGCATGCGCCCGGGGTTCGACCCGTAGTCGCAACAGAAGAACCAGAAGAAGGGGCTGGACCTGAAGTCCTAGCCTTCTTGTAGAACTTACGATACCCAGACTTCGAGGTAGTCGGAACCTTGAACTCTGTCTTCTTGGCTCTAGAGTCTCTCTTCGCCTGCACGTTCCTCAGATCCTTTTCCAACAACCGGGCCGTATTGACCAGGGTCAAGAAGCCCTGCGTCATAGGCCCCGAGAACAGTAGCCTTAGGTCATCCCTCAGACCTTCATAGAATCGGTTCGTCTTACGCTCCTCATTAGCGAATGTAGAGCTAGCGTACCGACCAAACCTTGTAAATTCGTGGAGATACTCATCCACGTTACTCTCTCCCTGCGTCAACTTCTGGAACTCATTCTCCATTGCAATCCTCTGAGCCGAGGGAAGGTACCTTGGCAAGAATAGTCTCGAAAATTCTTCTATTGAGACGTCTGTAAGTTGCCTTCCCCTCAAGTGATGTAGCTCCAAACCTTCCCACCACAACCTTGCATCTCCATCCAAAAGGAATGTAGCTATGGTGGTCATCTGCCACTCTTCTGTTTCAGTAGCTGTCATGACTCTCTTAACATGAGAGAGCCAATCCTCGGCTTGGGATGGGGTTCCCATCCCCGAGAACATCGGAGGATTGAATCCCATAACATGTTTAAGCTGCCTTTCAGTTGCTCTCCTAGGCACCAAAGGCTCCACCACCACCTGCTCCACCCTTCTCGGTTCCGCTGCTTGAAGCGGCACCTACTCTACCGCAGGAGCAGGCTGTTGCATTTGCCTTGCAGGTTGCGCATTGATCATAGCAAACACCGCTTCAACCAGCAATCGTATGGTTTCTGCCGAGGGAGGTGTTGCAGGCACATCATTCGGTGCGCTACTTGCCTCAGAAACCGGGCGTTCTGACGGCCCTTCCTCTGCTCACCCTCCTGGGCTCTTCTCTTCTCCTCGGCTCCTCTCTCCTCCGCTCTTCATGCCTCTCCGGCACGACTCCGGCCCTTACTTCTGAAGATCCTCCTCTTTCCCTGCCTCCAAGGTTCTCCCCATCCAGTCTCGCCAAGAAGTTCGCATTCTACTCCTCTCCCTGCACAAACTTGTTCGCCGTTTCGATCATCGCCTCAAAGGATCTCGGGGGCTTGGAGTTGATTTCCAGACTGAAGAGACTCTGCTTTAGGCAAAACTTTAGGGCCAGCTGTAGGGTGAAACCATCCACTTCCACAACTTCTAAAACCTCCTCCTGGAAACGATTGATATAGTGGACAAGACTCTTGTGATACCCTTGCTTGATCTGGAAAAGAGTTGTTGTCTCCTTCTTCCGCATCTTGGACGTCGTGAACCTCACCATCAAGCCCAGATGCAGGCCTTTTAAGTGGTAGATGGATTCTGCGGGCAGCTATTGGAACCAATCTCTCGCCTTCCCATGGAAGGTGATGGAGAAGAACCTGCATTTGTATACATCAATCTTATTGCAGATAGACACCACGTCCTCGAACCATTGGAGATGTCTGACCGGGTCATCTCTGCTAGAGTAGTAGCTCAGGACGGGCTCTTTGAAGCCTTCAGAAACTAGGGTTGTTAATAATTCGTCACATAAGGGGCTCCTCCCTCCTTGGCGATGATGGTCTTTATACTTGCGAGTATCCTCCTCATACTCACTACCCGACCGAGTATCGTAGAACCTCGTGAAAGTGCAGGTTAGATCTGATATACTCTAGAGGGGGGTGAATAGAGTATGACGCTTGCTAAAAACGTTTTACAACTATTGTTTTATTCCTAAGTGAACAGGGAAGCAAATAGAATAAAGCAAACACAGCAACTAACTAAACACAAAGCAATCACAGAACAATCACAAACCACAGCCAGAAAACAAAAGAAAATAAGAAACCAGAAGACACAAGGAGCTATAGTGGTTCCCCAATCAATCTGGGTACATCCACTCTTCTACCACCCTAGGTAGGAATCCACTGCAGGATGAGTTGATCAGGTGTCCTGAGCACCAATGGTTTTGATCAGGTCCCCAAAAACCAAACCCTCAAGTCTTTTGGAAGGAGACTTGCAACCAGAATAATTTTGAAGGGAATAACAACTTTTTAGTAATAGCCTTTTGATTTTTTTAGCATGCATGAGAGAGAGTGAGAGAGAATTGATATTGGAATTGGTATTAAAAAGAATGGCAAAAATTTCGGGCTCAGGCAAAAAAATGCTCACACCGGTGAAAAATGCACATCATGAAGGACAATGCGCCCGAGCAAAAAATGCACGTCCGGGAGAAAATGCTGGTATGGCCGGAAAAATGGGCGCCCAGGTGGAAATGGGCGCCGAGAGTAAAATGGATGCCCGGGCGGAAAATCGTACGCGGAGACAAAAAAAGGCGCGCCTGGGCGAAAAAAACGTGTGTCAACGTGGAAAAAGACCCGCCTAGGCAAAAAACGCACGATCGGGCAAAAAAATGCACACCAAGGCCGAAAATGAGTGCTCGGGCAAAAAATGCGCGCTCGGACGGAAAATGCACGCCCGGACGAAAAAACTGGCACATGGGTGAAAATTGCGATGTCATGAAAAAAATGCGGGACTCAACAAAAAATGCACGCCATGGTGAAAATATCTGCCCATGGAGAAAATGTACGCCTCAGTGAAAATGTTCTCGGGCTAAAATGAGTGTCGAAGTGAAAACGCGGAACTAAGAGAAATGCGCGCCCAAGTGAGTTCGTTGTTCCAGAATGCTTAATCTCAAAACAACGACATGTCCTAAACATTAAATGGAGGGTTTTGTAGGATTCCCTCATTATGAATGACTTTGAACTCAAAAGTCAATTCTCTCCCTAAAACTCTACATCTAAATAATATGATTTGTTTTTGTATTCTAAAAACCAATTCTTGAATATCAATAGGTCTAAAAGAATGAACTCTTATGAAAAGTAGGTTTTTTAAAAAGTTTTATGAAAAATAGAGAGCCCCAAACTTTTTAAAAAATCTCCTCCGCCTGATTCCTTGATGGCTAATTTCTCACCGGCTAGTTTCTCCTGTGATGTTTATTCCCCTGCTGGGAAATAGTTAACGCCTCCTCCTAGGCTCTTCCTTGCTTCCTCTCTGGTTGGTTGTCGTTCCCCATCTACTGGTTAAGATATTGGGGTATTACTAGAGGCCTCAACTAGGGCTGGTTCACGGAATATTGGAATTGTTGTGCCTCCTCCCTTCTCTCTGGAGCTGCTATGGCCCTCATCTCGTCTTTTCTGCGAGTCCTCCCCTTCCTCTTCTGCTCACCCTCATGGGCTCTTCTCTTCTCATCAGCTCCTCTCTCCTCCGCTCTTCATGCCTCTCCGTCACGACTCTGACCCTTACTTCTGAAGATCCTCCTCTTTCCCTGCTTCCCAGGTTCTCCCCATCCAGTCTCGCCAAGAAGTCTGCATTCTACTCCTCTCCCTGCACAAACTTGTTCGTCTTTTCGATCATCGCCTCAAAGGATCTCGGGGGCTTGGAGCTGATTTCCAGACCGAAGAGACTCTGCTTTATGCAAAACTTTAGGGCTAGCTGTATGGTGAAACCATCCACTTCCACAACTTCTAGAACCTCTTCATGGAAACGGTCGATATAGTGGCTAAGACTCTTGTGATACCCTTGCTTGATCTGGAAAAGAGTGGTTGCCTCCTTCTTCTGCATCTTGGACGTCGTGAACCTCACCATCAAGCCCAGATGCAGGCCTTTTAAGTGGTAGATGGAACCTCCGGGCAGCTAGTGGAACCAATCTCTCGCCTTCCCATGGAAGGTGATGGAGAAGAACCTGCATTTGAATGCATCAATCATGTTGCAGATAGTCACCACGACCTAAAACCATTGGAGATGCCTGACCGGGTCATCTCTGCTAGAGTAGTAGCTCAGGACGGGCTCTCTGAAGCCTTCAGAACTAGGGTTGTTAGTACTTCGTCACATAAGGGGCTCCTCCCTCCTTTGCGATGATGGTCTTTATACTCGCGAGTATCCTCCTCATACTCACTACCCGACCGAGTATCCTAGAACCTCGTCAATTGTTTTGCATCTCTGAACCTAATCCCCTGGCAGCTCGTCGGACGGTATTGCGACTGCATTGGTCGCTCCCACTCCACTCTTGCTCGTTCCTTCCCTGGTCACATGGGCGGCTCCCCCTCCTCCGACGGAATCACGCGACGAGGCGAGGTCGTCGTGACATCGAGACGAGGAAGGAACCCTGCTACGATGTTCCTCTCGATCCTCCTTGCGAACTCCTCGAACACTGCCACAATCACAAAGCCGCCTCCACTTGTAGAGTTTCTAACTACATCCTTATTCTCGCCTCCATCGATCATCTCGTCTACTCGTGAAACTTTCCTCCTTGGCTATGATTCACGCTCACCGCACCAAAGTGTTGAAGCCAGGAAAATCCCTACTCTAAAATCGAATCAAGACAGCCTAAGGTTACTAGTTTAGCGGTCGGCCTCGATGGCTTAACGTGCTAGAATACAACAATATGGACAACAACAAGGACCCCAGGTGTTGTGGCAGGGAGGTCCCACCATGTACTTGGATGCTTAGAAGAAGCTTCCCCTCCACAACAAAAAAATGGTCCCGCATGGTACAACATAGACTCTAGCTGACGACTAAGTCAAGGCGGCGACTAAGAGGAATAATCGTTAGCTCGCTACTTGTCTCTTTGAAGAAAGGATCCAAAGGCTCAGCTCGATGTCTAGAATAAAAAGTGGTCGAGAACTTTTGCGAGATACCGAAGTCCATATCCTTGTACCCCTGGGGTCCAATTTATAGGCAAATCCAAAGAGAGAACGGGTCTTATTTATAGCCCCACCCCCCGGTGACTTGGCAACTTCTGAGGGAGCTTGCTCGGCAGCAGGCGAGCAACTGCCCTAGTCGCCTATCTGGCGAGTATACGACGGGAGCTCGTCGTACTCACACAGACATTCTACTATCTCAAATGTTGACTCTGACTCTTGCTGGGTGTTGACTTTGACTTCTTGTTGACCTGGATTTGGAGAGATCCACCCTCGATGAATATGGGTTGGACAAGTGTGTTTTATATTTTGGACATGTATTGGGTTGAAGCCATTGCTCTCCTTTTTGATCATTGTGAGACAACGCAATTTTGTGTACAAACACGATATTTTCGCCCAAACACGCTAATTTTGGTCGGTGGGGATTTTTCGCCCAAACGCGTTTTTTCGTCCCGAAAGTAATTTTTCTCCCGGAGGCGATTCTTCGTATTAGACACAATTTTTTTTTCCAGGCGCGATTTTTTCGCCGAGACTCATTTTTTTTCTCTCGGACGCTCTTTTTGCCTGGACTCGAAATTTTTGACTGGACGTGATATTTTTGCCCCGACACGTTTTTCTCCTGAAGGTGATATTTTCGCACGGACAAGATATTTTTGCCCGAAAGCAAAAAATGCGTCTGGGCGAAAAAAATCACGTTCAGGCGAAAAATCCATTCTGACAAAAAAATACGGCCGAGAGATAAAATTGCTCACAGGCAAAAAAAGCACCGGGCGAAAAATTCGTGCCCGGGTGAAAAATTGTGTTTGGGCGAAAAAAATTGCGCCCGGGAAAAAAAAGAGCGCTCGGGTGAAAAAACGCGTCGAGTCAAAAAAACGCTCCCAAGCGAAAAAATAACGTGTCGGGGAAAAAAATCACGTCGGGGCGAAAAAATCTTGCCCGTGCGAAAAAAATGCCCCCAGGCCAAAAAAATACTGACAGATGAAAAAATTGTGCCCTGGCGAAAAAATCTCATTCGGGCGAAAAAAACGCACTTGGGCGAAAATATTTTTCTCGGGCAAAAGTATTGCGCCATGGTAAAAAAACTGCTCACAGGCTGAAAAAATCGCGTCCGAGCAAAAATAGGGCGCATGGCCAAAAAGTCTCGTCCGGGAAAAAAAATCGCGTACTGGCTAAAAATTTGCGTCCGGGCAAAACA
This sequence comes from Platanthera guangdongensis, assembly GCA_039583875.1. NCBI lineage: Eukaryota > Viridiplantae > Streptophyta > Magnoliopsida > Asparagales > Orchidaceae > Platanthera > Platanthera guangdongensis. The sequence continues at coordinate 144,292,523 of CM077160.1, read as the reverse complement.
ATCGCGTACGAGATTTTCCCTGGTAGACGACGGTGACGGCCCAGGCACATGATTTCAATGCCAGATTGCATTTTCTTTTGCCTCAACATCAGAGGAATCGCGAGGGCTAGAGACGGGTTTTAGTAAGCGCTTAGGACTTTTTAAGAGATAAGCGCTTTTGGGATGTCATAAGTTGCATAATATAGCTTATGACAACGCAACATATCATCAATTTTAAAATAATTAATTTTTAACAAACAGCTGCATAAATAAATAGCTATAAAACTGCGTTGCACTTTGAATAGAGATTATACATCAACATAAATTGTCCCAAACAGGGCCTAAGCCCTAGCTCTATTGCTCTGCATACCAAATGATCATTAAATAATTTGTATATATTTCTCACTCATGCACAAATGGCAACAATACAATAGAACTATGCAAATGATCATTAAATAATTTGTATATATTTCTCACTCATGCACAAATGACAACAATACAATAGAACAAATAATCTGGAATATAAAAAAAAGAAACAAATAAATAGGTTAAGATGAATAATATCAAATATGAGGAGATTAATTAGAGGATATCAAATTAAGAGTCTCTAAAGCTTGTAAATATTTGAAATATAAAGTCGGCAAAGAATAGATCTTCCACAAATAGTATTTTCTATTCACTATGTACAATGTTAAAATCTGCATTCCAGCTGTAGATGAGGTGAGGCTATCAGAACAAGTCCCCCTTGTTGAGATATATTTATATTAGTGTTAATGGACTACTTAACGGGTCGGTTAGGATCCGATAGGCATCCAAATCCGTAGTCGGGGATTTAGGGTTTCATCTATAAATACCCTGCTGGGGGCAACAGGTAGACCATTCCAAACTAGATGGTCACGCAGATGCTTCGAGCGCTCCAACATTCTCAAAGCAGCTCTTTCGTTTTGGCCTAGCCGCTCCGCTCCCGTGACGATCTCTCTCGCTCCCGCACGGAACACAGCCGTTCGTGATTTCTCTGCCCTAGCCGATCGATCGCCAAGTGGAAGAAAAAGCCGTCGTTCGCGTTTTTCTTGGTTGCCACTTTGATCGCTGTTATCGATCGGAGAAGTAGATCGAAGAAGGAGATCAAGGATCGCAGCCGTCACTCCCGTCCGCGGCGATGTCGTTCTCTTCCAAATCCCGCGGCGTGAAAGGTTTCCGACGACGCTCCCGATCGCGGAAATCGTCGCTCTTTTCTTCGGCAAGGAGTCTCGCCGCCGGAGTGGTGTTCACGACGCTGTCCCCGTTCGCGTTTTATTTCCGGATCGCCGCAGCCGCTGTTTCTGTGGAGGAGATCTGCGCCTTCAGTCAACCCATCGCCGATCGCGAAGGAGGCGGATCTCAATCGTGCCTTCATCGATTCGGTCATCCTATAGATCATCTTCCCATCGTGAAGGAGGAGCCACTGCTGCCGGTTCACGTTTCCAGCGTCGCTATTGTCGAAAAGGATTGTTGCTCCTGGTTTTTTTGCCAGGATCTAGATCGGAAATCTTCGTGAGATTTTGGTGCACAGATCTGTGAAGATCCAGTCTCTCCGCTTCTTATTGTAGCCGATCCAGAATTGAGGCACAATGATCACCGATCTCTGCTGAGTAAGGCATCTCTTGAAAATTTCTATCAGCCGAAGAGGAGGAGCAATCAACGAAAATTTTTCACGGGATTGGATCCGAAGTTTCATCGTCTCTGCGGCTCAGGTGATCTCTCTCCAGTTTTTTTCTGCTTGTAATTTAGGTTGCTAGTAGAATTATTCTGTGTGGAAAGAGAGACAAAATGTCAAAGGCGATCAATCACTCCTCTCCCGTGCCGATGATCAAGCTGGAGAAATTCTCCAACGCCGAGTTCAGTGCCTGGAAGCGCAACACACAGTTCGGCATGAAGTACCTGAACATCTTCTACACAGTGCAGACTGTCTTTGAAGAATTCAAAGAAGTGAAGTTGAAGATCAATGGGTCAACGACGAGGACTTCTACAAAGACTACATCCTGAATTGCCTCTCCAACAGGCTTGCAGAGACGTACGACAAGATGCAAAGGGCCAAAGAGATCTGGGAAGCCTTAGAGGAGAAGTTCAAGGAGGAGGAGAACATGTCCAAGACACACCTGGTGGACAAGTTTATGACATTCACCTTCACTGAGGAAAGGGAAATTCTGCCACAGGTTGCTGAGTTTGAAAATTTGGTGGACAAGCTCAACAGTGAGAACATCCCTCTGCCAGATGGATTTGTTGCAGGGGCGATCATTTTCAAATTGCCCTCGGCCTGGTATTCCTTCAAGACTGAGATGTACCGGAAGAAGACGCAGGTGAGTCTTAAAGACCTCAAGCGCTTCATCTGCATTGAGGATAAGAACCGGACTAGGCATGCTATAAAGACGATCAGCAAGCAGTCCTCTACTGCTAACATGATCACGCATCCTAAGCGGAAGCCTAAGCCTGGCAAGACTCGCCCACCGACCAGTGCACCCGCAGTTGCTGCCACCAGCAAACAAATATAGAAGAAATTCAAAGGCAAGTGCTACAACTACAATAAGTGGGGTCACTGCGCTTCCGAGTGCCGTCAGCCCAAATGAGGCGAATCCAGCACACCAAGGACTGATAATCAAGCCAACATGGTTTATCAGACTGTGCCTACCGACTTTGTTGCCATGGTCGGTAACGGGACGGCCAGTTCAGAGTGGTGACTCGATTTAGGTGCTACCTGCCATGTCTGCCACAATCCAAAGCTTCTGGAGGATGCAAAAGAGGTGGAAGAGACTGTCACTATTGCAAATGGAGCTGTAGCTGACGTGCTGAAGGTCGGCAATGCTACCTTGACTATCTCCTCAGGTAAGACTCTTACTTTGAAAAATGTTAAATTTATACCGACATTAGCTGCTAATGTAATTTCGATTAGTCTATTGTGCGATGCGGGTATGTCTTTTAACATTAGTGGTGGTCGGGTAACCCTTATGGTTCACTCACATTACTTTGGCTGCGCATATGTCGTTAACGGGATGTATAGGCAACCTGGCAAAAATTTGACACTGCCGGCCAAAGACACTCATATATTGTTGTTGTACCACTGGTAATGATGCAAGTTCTGTCGATCCCAATGCCTTCATTTTCCATCTTGCATCTCGATTCCCACATCTCTCGCCACCATCCCTCACATTTCTCACAAGTCACCCCTCATCTCCACTCCCCTTCTTTCTCGTTTCTCATTTCTTCAATAAAATGCTCGGTGGAAGAACTTCATAGCCGCAGAAATTGAGGTCGAATACCAAGAGGCGTGTTTTCCAATCCAACTCCATTTATTTATTTATTTACTTTTGACATGATATTAAGAAGCCATGATTAGTCCCGCTCTTCACTTGTAGATGGCTTCCCTTTTCTTCCCCAATGAAGGCCCTCATCTTCCTTGCCACGGCCCATGGTTAATCTCACCATTTTTTTAATTAATTTCCTGCACTATATGCGAGGTAATGTATAAGGCAAGAGGGGTGTAGAGTATGAGATTGCAAATAAATTATTTAAACTTTAAATAACAATGAACTCTAAATAGCGAGTCTCGGACTATCTATAGCATTACTCTTTATATAAACATGCATTAGAATATAATTGACCTCTAATAGTTGTGAAGTAGAGTAACAAAAGTGAGAGCTTTATATTTCTTCTAGTTTTTGGCTTGGCACGCATGGCTCCATTGAGCATCACATTTCCTAAAATCAAAAATTAATAGCCAAAATTGACCATTCATTATGTTACAACTGCCTCCTCCGATCATCCTAGAAGATTTAGGATGAGCTATCTCAAACCCTATCAATATGCCAATTAATAAATATTGTATCTCAGAAATCACTCAAGTATTCTGTTGAGTATGTAAAATAAAAAAGACCTATACTGTATCATAACAGAGTTGTGTTCGTCTAGAGACACATTGCAACCCAACGAAACATCACACGAGTCTAACAAAGCATGCACACATCATTAAAGTAGAGGGAACTCATGGCCGCACAACCACCCATTACAAAGCATTTATGCCCATTCAAATATTCTTCTAGGAAGATGTTAAGGTAGAGATGTGTGCTTTTAAAGTCCGCCCACCGTGCAGTTGTTCATCTATTCTTTCAAATCTATATTTAAATCATGAGCATGCCCAAAATGTGCAATCCAATAATGCACAAAACTTTTCATTTCACTCCGGTTTCTCCAAGGGAAAACCAAATACCCTCACAAGTGAGTATAAAAAATGTACACATGCATTCATGGGTTATTCTTGGGGCAGCACACTCAATTTGAATTCTAGATCCCCAAAATGTTAATTTATGTTGTTAATTTTTGTTGTTAAATTATGTCTAATTTTTGCACGAACGAACAAAGGTACTTTGCTATCTCCACTTGAATGGACCTTGTGTAACACCCCCTATCCGTCACATAGCATATAACAGTAGATCCGACCGGGGCCCGACGCCATATACCACAGACAGACCGGGTGGTTACTCATGGAAACCATCCAACCAATCATAACGTCCTACACAGAGCATTCTAGCAGAAGCAGTTTAATAAGTTGCAATAAAGAACCCAGCACGAAAGCATGAATGTCCACTAATACCAAATAGGAATGTTGTACATATACAAGTACATGCATTAAGGCCTTACAAAATTATTCACTTAATATTACATGATTTACAAACCACGGTACGCAGGCCGGTCATACATGAATAAAAGCAGTAAACACTCCAATTAGGCCTTCGAGGGTCGGCTTCGCAATCTGGGCTTTAGCCCGCTATTGACCGCTTGGTCCAGCAGCACCTGCAAGCAACAAAACCACCGCACGGTGGCAAACAAGGCAACGGTCAGCAATGCTGACCAAATTATAACGATCCCGCCCCCAACTCGGGGCGGCGATGCTCCTTCCCTGCATTTTATTAGCATAAGCGAGCATTGTATAAATATTCATTACATCATAGGCGTTGGCTCGCACGACCACACGCCCCGTGCTCTCAGGGCACATTCTCGGTGAACCGACCAATGTCACGTCAATTAAAGCCATAGACATTCCGGACTCACCACCGCCACTTTGACGGCCAAACCTATGAGCATTTTGTCTTCCTGGCCTGGGTCACGTCAATTTAAGCCATAGACCGCCGAAGACCCCAATCTATGCCAACGGCAAGTGCCACGTACCCTTAGGTCTCTTTAACCGAACGACATAGAACAAGTACGGTTTCATCTAACCCGTGCTCACATCGCAACGATAATTTAAGCCATATGCGCGGGTCAAACTTCTCTCGAGTTCCATTTCCATCACATTTCACATAACCCGGTTATGTTCAAGTTGGCTCTCAGACCACCAAGTTGGCAAGATCACGCATCCACCCAGTTTTCCGGGTGCACCTTAGGTTAATCCCCAAGGCTCCCTGTTGCAATCTATCACGTAGAAAACCCGAAAAACACCCAATCGCACCGAGTCTTCTCCGGCATTTATGCAATGCAACATCACCGATCCAGACCAACATGTCCGAGTAGGCTTCACACATCATGCCTATGCCCGTTCTCGCTTACGGACTCTACACAACGGGGACTATTCATGTCTACCCGTAGGAACGCCTCAAACTCACCGCAAACTCGCGAGAGCGGGCTTCCTATGCAAAAGAAGGAGAGCTTCACATGCTCAAGTAGAGGATCGTTACCCTAGCGTTCCTCTTTGGCGCCATGGAAAAGTAAGCGGATGAAAAGCACCGCACTCTCTTTGCCTCCGTAGATGCGGAGTCGGCTCGCGATTTGGATCTTCGAAGCTCCTCCAATGGCCGGATCTAGCTTCTTCTTCCTCATTTGGCTCTCCTCTCTCTAGACTTTAGAAAGATAACCACTCAAAAGAAATGAGGCTTTCAAGGGTCCAATCCCGTGTTTATACCATCAGGAACAACCCCCAGCAGCTGGATCCCAAATTAAAGAAACGAACGGCTTTGATTCGGGCCTAAAATGTACAATCTGGACCGAACACGGCCTGACACACGCCCGTGTCTAGGGCCGTATCCCTCATTCGCCGTCAAAATCGACGCGCCTGGAACAACACACGGGCATCCGACATGCCCGTGTTCGACCTGACATGCCCGTGTTCCACCTGACACGGCCGTGTGGTCGGCCATGTGCCCCCATCGACACAGCCCGAAAACAACCTGAGAGTCACACGGGTTCTTAGACACGCCCGTGTCCTAACCCGTGTCCACTCAAACACGCCTGGGCTCCAGGCCGTGTTCACGGTCTCGACACTTCGTCGAGTGAAGTTCGTCGACCACCCGACACGGCCTTGGACACGCCCGTGTCCTAGGACGTGTGCCTTCTCTCGACACTTCATCGACCGAAAATCGTCGACTGCATGCCACGGCTATGGACACGCCCGTGTCCTAGGCCGTGTGCCTTGTCTCGACACTTCGTCGAGCGAAATTCGTCGACTCCCGGGCCGATAGTCGACACGGGCTCGACACGCCCTGAGACACACCCGTGTCTCAGGCCGTGTGCCCTCTCTCGACACATTATCGAGCAAAATTCATCGACTTCGCGGCCAAGTCGTCGACTCAAGCCTGACACGCCCTGGGACACGCCCGTGTCCCAGGCCGTGTGCCTCCTGCCAGATTCCAAATCTGGCGCAAAACGTCCCCCGTCGCTCCTTTGAGTTTCGGGGCGTTACAACTCTCCCGCTCTTAAAAGAATTTCGTCCACGAAATTATATAAAGGAAAGAAAAGTACCAAAATTAAATTGTACCTGAGCAGAACAACTCCGGATACTCGTCAAGCATAGTCTGCTCTCGTTCCCAAGAGAGCTCCTCTCGACCGCAATTGTCCCATCGGACCTTGACCATCCTGATCTCTTTATTGCGTAGCCGCTTGACCTCCGAGTCCAATATCCGCACGGGCCTGACTTTTGTCGTAAACCCACTATCAATCGGCACTTGATCGATCGCAATCACTTGCGTAGGCTCTTGCACCGCCTTCCGAAGCACCGAAATATGTAATACATCATGTAATCCACCAAGCTCCACTGAAAGCTTCAACCGATAGGCTGCTTCACCAACTCGCTCCAGAACCTCAAACGGCCCAAGGTACCTCGGGCTTAGCTTTTTCAATCGCCGCACCCGCGAGACACCCTTGAACGGCTTGATCTTTAAGTACACATAGTCGCCCACAGCGAACTCCACGTTCCTGTGCTTGGCATTATAGTACTTCGCTTGCCGGTCCTGAGTGATAAGCAACCTCTCCCGAATGGTACGCACCAACGAAGTAGCATCCTCCACTTCTAATCGCTTATACAACTTTGACTCACCCGTTTCTAGCCAAGACAACGGCGTGCGACATTTTCTACCATATAGGGCCTCGAAGGGCGCCATTTGAATACTCGCTTGGTAGCTATTGTTGTACGCGAACTCCACCAAATAAAGATGGTCTTCGCATTGCTTTCCAAAGTACAAGACACACATGCAGAGCATGTCTTCCATAGTTCTATTGACCCTCTCGGTCTTCCCATCTGTTTGCGGATGTAAGGCTGTTCTGAATTTTAGCTTTGTTCCCAACATTTACTGCACAAGCCTCCAATCATTGGACGTGAACCGCCCATCTCGGTCACTCACGATGCTGCGGGGCACACCGTGAAGCCGTACAATGTTATCCACATACAGTTTTGCCAACTTCTCCACCGGATCATCCTTCCTATGCGGAATGAAATGCGACACCTTCGTTAACCGATCTACGACCACCCAAATGGCGTCGCTCCCCTTCTGCGACCTTGGCAAACCGTGCACAAAGTCCGGAATAGGCAAGGACTTAAGAAATCCTCCCGACTTTTGGCATTCCGCCTTCACCAAGGCGCAAGTTTGGCACTTCGCCACGTAGAGCGCCACATCCTTCTTCAAACCCGGCCACCAAAACAGTTTCCTTACATCGCGGTACATCTTCGTGCTCCCCGGGTGAATCGAGTACTTGGTATGGTGTGCCTCGTACAACAATTCCACCCGCAAATTGCCCACACTTGGGATGGACAGACGACCATCTTTCCAAAGCAATCCGTCCTCCACAACGAATTGGGAATTTGACCCATCCAGAGCCTCCACCATGAACTGCTTCATATGGACATCCAAATCCAAAGCCTGTCGAATCCGATCAGCCAGGTCATATTGGACTTCAGTCCAATTCATTACTGCTTCAGCACTTGATTGCTTATCCACACAAACAATCTCCAACGCCTCCAACTCCCGAACCAACTGCTCATCATGGATCGACAGCCAATTGGCTTGAGCTGGGGCCCGACGACTCAACGCGTCCGCAACCGCGTTCCTTTTACCAGGCACGTAGTGGATCTTGAATGTATAGTCCCCCAAGAACTCCATCTATCTACGCTACCACATATTCAGATCTTTCTGATCAATCAGATACTTCAGGCTCTTATGATCGGTGTAGATATCAATCTTCACACCGTACAAATAATGCCTCCACAGCTTCAAGGCAAAAACCACGTCCACTAACTCCAAGTCATGGACCAGATAATTCCTCTCGTGCACTTTCAGCTGTCTCGAGCCATAAGCTATCACACTTCCATGTTGCAGTAGCACGCAACCCAAACCGCTGCCCGAAGCATCGCTATAAATCTCATAGCCTTCGGTCCCAATCGGCGAACTCTGCACATGCGCCGTGGTCAACTGACATTTCAACTCCTCAAAAGCTCGCACGCACTCCGGCGTCCAAACGAACTTTTGCTCCTTCCTCGTCAAAGTAGTGAGAGGTAACGCTATCCGCGAGAAGTTCTCTACGAAGCGCCTATAATAGCCGGCAAGCCCCATAAAGCTCTGGACTTCCGTTACCATAGAAAGCTCAGGCCACTCCCGTATCACAACAATCTTCGCCGGATCCACATCAATACCCTCTCCACTCACTATATGACCGAGGAACGCCACTGAGGATAACCAAAACTCGCACTTCGAGAATTTGGCATACAACTGATTCCTCCTTAGCGTCTCCAAAACAAAATGAAGATGCTTGAAGTGATCTTCCTCACTCCGCGAGTACACCAAAATATCGTCGATGAAGACGATCACAAAATGGTCCAAGTACTCCCTGAAGGTCCTGTTCATCAAATCCATGAACACTGGTGGTGCATTAGTCAGCCCAAACGGCATGACCGTAAACTCATAATGCCCGTATCTTGTACTGAATGCTGTCTTCGGGATATCACTCTCCCTGATTCGCAGCTGATAGTACCCGGACTTGAGATCCAACTTCGAGTACACTGTCGACCCGACCAACTGATCAAAAAGATCATCGATCCGGGGGATTGGGTACTTGTTCTTCTCTGTCAACTTGTTGATCTCCCGATAATCAATACACAACCTCAAGCTTCCGTCCTTCTTCTTAACAAAGAGGACCAGCGCGCTCCAAGGCGAAGAACTCGGGCGCACATACCATTGCTCCAACAACTCCTATTGTTGAACCTTCAGCTCCGCCATTTCCTTAGGCGCTAGCCGATATGGAGAGCGTGACACAGGCTTTGCACCTAGCACTAGCTCAATCGTTAAATCTATCTCCCGTTGAGGCGGGGCTCCAGGAAGATCTATAGGGAACACATAAGGGTACTCCGATACCACTGAAATACTATCCAACGTGGGCTTCGGCTTTGCAACCTCCACTAGTGTAAAGAACAGTTCTGCACTGGCACGAACCGCCTTCACAAACAGAAGTGCAGACATCAGCGTCTTGCTCGACCCCTTCAAGCCCGTAAAAGTCGTCTCAGACTTGCTCCTAACTTGACTTCCTTGCGACCACAATCAATATAGGCGTGCTGCTCCGAGAGACAGTTCATGCCAAATATAACGTCGAACTCCACCAACGGAAGTAACGACGCTTGCAGATTGAACTCCTGATTCCCAATGCGAATCTTAACATCGCAGATCGTATCTGCTCGCATCGAACACCCATTGGGCAACAACACATCCAACTTATCCTTTGCCATCGAGGAAGGGACTCCGATGCGTGATATAAATCCGTCGGACAAGAAGGAGTGTGAAGCTCCTGTATCGAAGAGTGCTCTTGCCGGATTTTCACAAATCAAAATAAATCCTAAACAAGCAGTGGTAAGGTAACATGTGCAAAACAAGTATTTAAAGAAATTAACTTGCTATAAATTAAACCGTACCTGTCACCACATCCGCCTGTTTAATGGCCTCCTGCTGGCCAAGATTATAAACCCTCGGTTGGGCCGGAGCATAGTGGGACGAGGTTGACTCCACCGCCTTGCCCTTCTCTTCATAAGTGGCTCCCAGCCTTCTCTCGGACTTGGGGCGTCCGCTCCAACAATCGCGGGCAAAATGCCCCGACTTTACGCAAGTAAAACATGCGCCCGGGGTCCGACCCGTAGTCGCCCCAGAAGCACCAGAAGGAGCTGGACCCGAAGTCCTATGCTTCTTGAAGGACCTTCGATAGCCGGACTTTGAAGTAGTCGGCACTTTGAACTCATATTTCTTGTCACCAACGCTCTTCTTCGCTTGGACATTCTTCATGTCCTTCTCCAAGGACCGGGCCATGTTGACCAAGGTTAAGAAACCCTGCGTCATCGGCCCCGAGAGGAGTAACCTCAACTCATCTCTCAACCCTTCGTAGAATCGATTCATCTTGTGCTCCTCATCCGCGATGGTGGAGCTAGTATATCGACTCAAACGAGTAAACTCGTGGAGATATTGATCCACGGTACTGTCTCCTTGAACCAGCTTCAGGAACTCATTCTCCAACGCTATCCTCTGCGCCGAAGGGAGGTATCTTGCTAAGAACAATCCCGAGAACTCTTCCATCGGGATGTCTGTAAGTTGTCTACCTCTCAAATGATGCATCTCCAATCCTTCCCACCACATTCTCGCTTCACCGTCCAAAAGGAACGTAGCAATGGTGGTCATTTGCCACTCCTCTATCTCTGTTGCTGTCATGACTCTCTTCATCCTGGAGAGCCAGTCTTCAGCTTGAGATGGGGTTCCCAACCCCGAGAATACCGGAGGGTTAAAGCTCATGACATGCTTGAGCTGTCTCTCGGTTGCCCTCCTTGGCACCAACGGCTCCACAACTACCTGCTCCACCCTCCTCGGCTCAACCTCTGGAAGAGGTACCTGCTCCATCGCAGGAGCGGGCTACTGCGTTTGCCTTGCAGGCTGCGCATTAATCATGGCCAACACTGCTTCGACCACCAATCGTATGGTCTCAGCCGATAGAGGTGTTGCAGGAGCTTCATTAGGTGCACTGCTAGGCTCAGAAACTCGACGTTCCGACGGCCCAGCACCACTTCTGGTCACCTATAGTGGTACAAAACACCGTTAAGCGACCAAATAAAATTTCAAACAACAATTATAGGAACATGCAGGTTCCCCAAACACGTGTATTTTCATTCCTAAGTGGACATTCATGAGTTCTTTTACTGTTATAACGATGACGCACACGCATGTGCTCACCACCCCTTAAAAAGAATTCATCCACAGATTCATCTTAAGCCCTACCAAAATCAGTAGTCTGATACCAAATTGTAACACCCCCTATCCGTCACATAGCATATAGCAGTAGGTCCGGCCGGGGCCCGACGCCATATACCACAGACAGACCAGGTGGTTACTCATGGAAACCATCTAACCAATCATAACGTCCTACACAGAGCATTCTAGCGGAAGCAGTTTAATAAGTTGCAATAAAGAACCCAGCACAAAAGCATGAATGTCCACTAATACCAAATAGGAATGTTGTACATACACAAGTACAGGTCTTAAGGCCTTACAAAATTGTTCACTTAATATTACATGATTTACAAACCACGGCACGCAGGCCGGTCATACATGAATAAAAGCAGTAAACACTCCATTCGAGGGACGGCTTTGTAATCTGGGCTTTAGCCCACTATTGACCGCTTGGTACAACAGCACCTGCAAGCAACAAAACCACCGCACGGTGACAAACAAGGCAACGGTCAGCAATGCTGACCAAATTATAACGATCCCGCCCCCAACTCGGGGCGGCGATGCTCCTTCCCTGCATTTTATTAGCATAAGCGAGCAATGTATAAATATTCATTACATCACAGGCGTTGGCTCGCACGGCCACATGCCCCATGCTCTCAGGGCACATTCTCGGTGAACCGGCCTATGTCACATCAATTAAAGCCATAGATATTCCGGACTCACCACCGCCACTTTGACGGCCAAACCTATGAGCATTTTGTCTTCCTGGCCTGGGTCACGTCAATTTAAGCCATAGACCACCGAAGACCCTAATCTATGCCAATGGCAAGTGCCACGTACCCTTAGGTCTCTTTAACCGAACGACATAGAACTGGTACGGTTCCATCTAACCCGTGCTCACATCGCAACGACAATTTAAGCCATATGCGCGGGTCAAACTTCTCCCGAGTCCCATTTCCATCACATTTCACATAACCCGGTTATGTTCAAGTTGGCTCTCAGACCACCAAGTTGGCAAGATCACGCATCCGCCCAGTTTTCCGAGTGCACCTTAGGGTTAATCCCCAAGGCTCCCTGTTGCAATCTACCACGTAGAAAACCCGAAAAACACCCAATCGCACCGAGTCTTCTCCGGCATTTATGCAATGCAACATCACCGATCCAGACCAACATGTCCGGGTAGGCTTCACACATCATGCCTATGTCCGTTCTCGCTTACGGACTCTACACAACGGGGACTATTCATGTCTACCAGTAGGAACGCCTCAAACTCACCGCAAACTCGCGAGAGCGGGCTTCCTATGCAAAAGAAGGAGAGCTTCACATGCTCAAGTAGAGGATCGTTACCCTAGCATTCCTCTTTGGCGCCATGGAAATTATGCGGATGAAAAGCACCGCACTCTCTTTGCCACCGTAGATCCGGAGTCGGCTCACGATTTGGAGCTTCGAAGCTCCTCCAATGGCCGGATCTAGCTTCTTCTTCCTCCTTTGGCTCTCCTCTCTCTCTAGACTTTAGAAAGATAACCACTCAAAAGAAATGAGGGTTTCAAGGGTCCAATCCCGTGTATATCCCATTAGGAATAACCCCCAGCCGTTGGATCCCAAATTAAAGAAACGAACGGCTTTGATTCGGGCCTGAAATGTACAATCTGGACCGAATACGGCCTGGCACACTCCCGTGTCCAGGGCCGTGTCCCTCATTCGCCGTCAAAATCGACGCGCCTGGAACAACACACGGGCATCCGACACGCCCGTGTTTGACCTGACACGCCCGTGTTGCACCTGACACGACCGTGTGGTCGGCCGTGTGCCCCCATCGACACAACCTGAAAACAACCCGAGAGTCACACGGGTTCTTGGACACGCCCGTGTCCTAACCCGTGTCCACTCGAACACGCCTGGGCTCCAGGCCGTGTTCACGGTCTCAACACTTCGTCGAGTGAAGTTCGTTGACCACCCAACACGGCCTTGGACACACTTGTGTCCTAGGCAGTGTGCCTTCTCTCGACACTTCGTCGACCGAAAATCGTAGACTGCACGTCACGGCTATGGACACGCCCGTGTCCTAGGCCGTGTGCCTGGTCTCGAAACTTCTTCGAGCGAAATTGGTCGACTCCTGGGCCGATAGTCCACACGGGCTCGACACGCCCTGAGACACGCCCGTGTCTCAGGTGGTGTGCCCTGTCTCGACACATTGTCGAGCAAAATTCATCGACTTTGCGGCCAAGTCGTCGACTCAAGCCTTACACGGCCTGGGACACGCCTGTGTCCCAAGCCGTGTGCCTCCTGCCAGATTCCAAATCTGGCCCAAAACGTCCCCCGTCGCTCCTTTGAGTTTCGGGGTGTTACACCTTGGTCCTCCTGAGGTGCGAACGAACAAATGTTCTTCATCACCTCCACTTGGATGAACCCTGGTCCTCCTGAGGGGCGAACGAACAAAGGTTCTTCACACCCTCCACCTGGATGGACCCCGGTCCTCCTAAGGCGTGGACGAACAAAGGTTCTTCGCTACCTCCACCTTGATGGACTCAGTTCTCCTGATGCGCAAACAAATAAAGGTTCTTCGACACCTCAACCAGGACAGATCCTGGTCGTCCTGAGGTGCGAATAAACAAAGGTTTTTTGCCACCTCCACCTGGATGGACCTCGGTCCTCCTGAGGTGTAAATGAATAAAGTTTCTTCATCGCTATCATCTGGATGGACCCCGGTCCTTCAAAGACACAAACGAGCATAGGTTCTTTGCTACCTCCACCCGGAAAGACCATGGTCCTCCTGAGGTGCATAAGAAGAAAGGTTTTTTGTCACCTCCGTCAATAATAGAATAGACCATCAATCCTTCCAAGTCATAAACAAGCAAAGATCCTTTGTCGCCTCTAAGGGAACAGAATCTGAGCCTTCCCAAGATAGGAATAAGTCATCAATCCTCTTATGGACTCGGGCCAGGGCAAACCGTGAGTCCTCTTGCGCCACTTATACAAAAGTGGACTCCAAGTTTCTGGGAGCCATCTAAACAAAGGGAGAAATCATCCCCTTGGGCTACATTCAGGCATCAGCCCCAGATGCGCATGCCCAGCAATAATCGCATGATCAACACGCCACGTCAAACAAGCACGAAAGGTAAAATGCTTCTAATTCAGCAAGGCACCCAAGGCACAAATAAGAGGACACCAATGTGACACACCAGGAGATATATCGTGAGCAAAATGCAAGCTATCGAGGTAAGTCACGACTGCTGCAGTAATGACAAAGCATTAATAAAAGATATAGAGTGTACGCACGACACACATACAGTCAAGTAATCTCTCAGCGTCAACGTCAACACCACCATTCGAGGTATCACCCATTCAAAGGATGGAATACCCTCGCATCCCTCCCATTGTACGGAATCTCTTGTCAAGCGCAACAATGCGCTCATCCCTTTACAACTGACCAACCTCCAAAGAAGTCATCTCAGGGTCCTTGTAGCGGAATAATGATGTGCCCATGTTTTGTGCAGACAGGTGATGCTAGCTAGTTGCAGATAGATAGGTAGTTATCTTATCGTTATGGGTGCTGACGACACTCATCTTTGTTTTTTAAATAGGAGTCCTCAGCTCATCATAAATAACAAGAACAATGATAACTTTGTTCACACTTTAATCTTGTTGTTAAGATTTTCTAACCTGCGCGACTAAGTGAAGTTATATCTGTGCAGACTATACGATTAGCACCAGGCAGTTAGGCAACTAGTGGAAGCTTGGTGTGGAACAGTTCAGGTTAACAGTTAGCAACATACAACAGGTTGCGGTCTCAGCAGCCTGAAGTCACTTCCTCGGAATTGCGGTTTAAGTTAAGCAGTTCGCCCGGTCTATCAACGAGTTCTGTTCAATTTCGTCAGCATTCAATAACAAGCAGTCTGCGTGGCTAGTTGTGGTTGGGCAATTTGGGCAGTTTCGACGGACATGGCTCGCAGTTAGCAGTTGTGTGGCCTGGACGGTTAAGTTTTGTAGTCCAGCACTTAATTGTACTTTTCTGCTTTCATTAGATACATTGTGAAATAATGTCTCGCAATGTATGTCACGCTCTGTAAATCAGATTTGTGAATTTCAGATTAAGACTCTTGTGCTTTTATTGTGTTGAATTTTACTTGGTTTGGGTTATGGTTGAGTGTTCATGCGACCTCTTTCTCAGCTTTTCATAAATTTTTACACTTATGTGGTACAATTTTACACACTTTTTCCTTTCATTATGTTTATTACTTCTCTGTGATTTGTGGTCGATGTTTATTATTCACTTGTTTTCTATTATACCCATTGTGTTGGACACACTATCATTTTCTTGTACGTTGAAGCTGAGATAACCTCCAGCAATGAGGTCGGGTCTTGGCTCGTAAAGTTTGGACTATAATTTGACTGAAAATTAGTGTTTTTGAATGACCACATAAGCAAGAAGCAGAGAAGATGACAAATGCTATTTTCTTGTTTGATGAGGTAGTCGTGTTATATTGTGTAGGTGTCATTGCATACCCATTGAAAGTCTTTAATTTCAAGGATAACTAAATCACCTAAAGGGGATGAATAGGTTTCTTAGTCTTTGTGACCATCTTTTGCTCTTATCTGTTTTAGGTTCTGTAGTGATTTAGTTACATTTGCTTTCAAGACAATCATACAGACAACACAACAATTTTATTGTGGTTCCCCAGATTATGGGTATGTATACTTTCCCTCCCACCTTTCTAACAACTTGTTAGACAAGGCATTTCTCCAATCTCGGCTCCTAAGAGCTTACACCATGATCCCGCAGGACCACTCAGTCTCCTCCAATATCTACAGCCCAGGCACACAGCCCTACCACTCAGTGATCCAAAGATCACCTATCTCATGCCCAAAGGCCCTACAACTCAGGCTAGGAGGACAGCCCTATATCAGAGAGAATGACTCTCCTATAGCTCAAGCACAAATCTCCTACCTCAGAACAAAGGGATCCTACAACACAGGAACAAGTGCCCAACTATTCAGAGAGAATGACTCTCCTACCTCATGCTCAAAAGCCCTGCCTCAGATCCAAACTGGATCCTACTCTCAGGCCAAAGCCCTACCTCAGGCACACAGGCCTTACACTCAGATTTGTAACCAGATCCTACACTCGGCCTTTATATATTCAGTCTTACACTCAGATCCAAAAGGAACCTATAGCTCAGATCTAAGATGGATCCTATAGAGAGTAAAGTGGTTGGTTGATGTTGATTTGACACCAGAGAAATTTCTCCGTGTCTTCTTTTTCCTGAGCTGAGTTTACCTCAGCACTTTCTTCTTCACAACAACAAGAATAAATCTTCAATAAATAGATGCTTGTACTAAAAGTAACCTGCAGAACTCTGCCATGCTTCTTTTTTCCTTCCTGAACTGAACCAGAAGCTCAGTCCTATCTTCTTCATAGCCCCAAGATTATATCTTCAGGATTAGGTTTGCTTGAATTGTGAAGTTACTACCACTTAGGCTTACTCTGTTTCTTATTCTTACCTTAGTGAGGAAAAGCTCACTGATCTAGCTTGTCTGAAGTTATAAGACTTACTCTACTGCAGCAAGGGTTAGCCCTTTGTTGCTGTTGAAATTTGTGAAGTGGAAGTCGGTGATGGGCAGGCCGGACGGACTGTGCAGCCTGTGCGGTCTGAGTCCGTGGCCTGGACGGGCTGCTTGTTTCGGCCTGGGTGTCATGGCTTGGATGTTCTTGAGGAGCGGCCTGTGCATTCTGGTATGCTACCTGAGCAGTCTGTTGTGCGGCCTGGTTGTCCTATGACCAAGGAAGATAGGCTTCTAGCAAACCGGTCTAAGCGAACTGCGGTTTGTGGGCTGTTGGCAGTTCTTTGTTGATCTGCGGCCTTGTAGTTTTGCAAGCTTGTGTTAACCGGCGGATTGGGAGTTCTATCCGCGGGAGGCTTTGCGGACTGGTTGAGTCCGCGGTGTTCGCTGTTGCGGACTGGCCTTATAGTTTGGCTGTGGCCTTTGCCATGCTCTGGTGATGAAGCGGGTAATAGCTGCTATGGAGGACTGCGTGGACTGGTGTCGGAGTCCGGCAGGTGGTCGATATCTTGGCAGCTATGCGAGTAGGGCTTGCGAGCTCTGCCTTCTGGTGGAGTGTTTGGCGATCTGATTTGGGGAAGGTGGACTGGGCCTTGTCTGCCGAGCTCGAGCTTACTCTTGGTGATTTTCTGGACTTGGTCACATTCAGTGACAAGTACAGTGTGTCTGCGGTATCCGCCGAGTCCGTTGCTGACCCGGCGGATTGCCTGTTGGTCGTGGGCTCGTGGCGGATGGAGGCTTTGTTTTCGAGCTGTGTGGACTGCTTCCTTGTCCGTATATAGTGTGCGGACTATCGCAATGGTGGTTGTCCATGTGTGGTGATGTTTGCGGGCTATGCGGGCTGGTGTCTTGTGTAACACCCCGAAATCAAGCGGAGCATTTTGAGCAAAATCGGGTTCAGGCTTGGGTGACATGGCCTGGGACACGGGCGTGTCCCAGGGCGTGTCAGGCCTGGGTAGTGTCGAGTCGGGCAGTCGACGAAATTCAGAGTCGACACAGCGGACACGGCCTGCGACACGGGCGTGTCGCAGGGCGTGTCGGGGCCGTGTCGACGATCGACCGTGATGTCGACGAATTTATCTCGACGATCGTCGAGTGTCGAGTGTCAAGAGGACACGGCCTGTGACACGGGCGTGTCACAGGGCGTGTCAGTGGTCGTCGAGCTCAACTCGACGGTTCGAGCTAGGGCGTGTTTGCGGGACACGGGTGTGTCCTGGTGCACACGGCCCTGAACACGGGCGTGTGCCAAGCCGTGTGCCAGGCCGTGTGAAGTCTTGGGTTGGTTTGGGATTATTTTCGTTGGGGTATACGGCCTCAGACACGGGCGTGTCTGAGGGCGTGTCAGGTACACGGCAGGCGACACGGGCGTGTCACACGGCCGTGTACTGGTTGGATTGAGTCGGTTGTCTGCCGCTTAGAGAGACACGGCTTGTGACACGGGCGTGTCACAGGGCGTGTCAGGCCGTGTTTTAGCTTTTCTGGCCAGATCTGAGCCGTTTGTTTCCCTCTTCCTGGATCCATTGGCTGGGCTCTGTCCAGGTGTGGTGAAGGCGAGAAAAAGGGGATTTAAACCTCTTTCTCTTCTTCTTCTTCTTCTTCTTCTTCATCTTCATTCCAAGAGAGAGAGAGAGAAGAGAGGCCTAAGGGAGAGAGAAGGGAGGAGTCTACCAGCTGCTGTAGGAGCTGCGGAGTGCGGAGCGAAGATCCGAGAGCAGATTCGTGAAGGAGAAGCCGAGGCGGTGATTTCCATCCGGCTACTTCATGGCGCCGAAGCGATCTTCAGGGTAACGATCTCCTTCTTGGACATCGAAGTTCTTCCTTTATGCATGTGCTTGGAATCCTCCACCAAGAGGTGGATTTGCGGAAGAGATTCCTTTGTTGAGTCTGCATTTAGAGCCGAAAATATGGAGTACAGCATAGGCATGCTGTGTGAAGCCCATCTGGACCAGTAGTCTGGATTGGTGATGTTCATGGTAAACCGGAGATGACTCCGTGGATTTGATCAGATGCAAATGGTTTCTCTTGTGAGGAATGTATGGATGTGATGTTGACTGTGAGGAGGCTTTGACAAAGCTCCTGGTTGTGATATGATCAATTGGTAACATGCCTGGGGAGCTCGTGATAAACCCGACTGTTACACCACTAGGGTGGGTTGATCTAGTTAGGAAGGGATCGATGGGTGGCAATGCTAGGGGAGCCGAGTTAAACCCGGGTTGCTGCACCACATAGTGTGGGTCGATCAGATTAGGAGGGGGGTCGATGGGTAGACATTGCCTGGGGAGCTTAGATAACCCGGCGTGCTACACACATGTTGTGGTCGACCTACTCTGGTTGTTGGATGCTGTGAGGGTGTACCTCTGTGTGGTTTGGTCGGGATGTCGCCAGCTTGCAAGATTGGTGGACTAGGGCCGGTCAACCAACAAGTTAAAACCTCGAATCAGCGGTGTATGACTGGTGGATTCCGGTACGCCAAGAAGGTGCCCTGAGTGCATGGAACGTCTGGTGGATTCCAGCGTTTGTGATGTTATGTGTTTGCTAGCAGGATAAACATATGATATACATATGATGCTTGATGATACTTGATGATAGATGACAGCACTGTATACAGGGAAGGAACCACTACCCCGGGTAGGGGGTAGGGTCGTTATAATGGGTCAGCCAAATGCTGACCGTTACTTTGTTTTGCCGCTTTTTGGTGGATGTCTCATTGCAGGTGCCGCAGATTGAATTGAAATGG
The DNA here is from genome assembly GCA_039583875.1 of Platanthera guangdongensis. Classification (NCBI taxonomy): domain Eukaryota; kingdom Viridiplantae; phylum Streptophyta; class Magnoliopsida; order Asparagales; family Orchidaceae; genus Platanthera; species Platanthera guangdongensis. The sequence goes on along the minus strand of CM077160.1, from coordinate 144,272,747 downwards.
AATAAGTGGAATGGCTAGCTTGCTGCTATAGGCCCTTGACGGCCATGTGAAGAGTTGTGTTTGGATTTCATGCGTGGCCGGCCTGCGTGCCGATGTACGAAATTATTGCTGTGTAAAGAGGAACCTGTAAGGCTATAAGGCCAGAGTGTGTGAGTTGTATACATTCCTGGTGGTGTTATATAAATGTGGTATTTATATATTGGTGGACATTCTGGTTTGAGTTCATGCTAACAAGTAAAAAATGCTGCGCTAGAATGGAATGAGTTAAGGATACGCATAGATTTTGATTTCCACACGTAATTCCTTCGCTTGTCTGTGCTATATGGCGTGGGGCCCCGGCCGGACCCACTGTTATATGTCATGTGACGGGTGGGGGCGTTACATCTTGTCCGCATAGTATGGGCGGATTGATGTGAGTTCGCCTGATGGTGAACATCTTCTTTGCTCTTGGCAGGTTTTCTTGGAATCCGGCTATTTCCTTGCGGACTCAGCGGACGGGTCTTTGTTAGTGCGCGAGTTGGGGCGGTGACTCTATTCACTAGGGTGCTGACCACACTCCTCACCTCGCCTATAAATAGACCCCCCCCCCGAAAACTTCTACAATAACTGAGTGAACAGTAAGTGGGGCTTGGTCCTTTGTTGCGGTCTGGATTTCCCTGTCCGCGCGGGTTGAGTAGAGCTGACAGTTTGTTATGTGCAGGTCGCGCGTCTAACTTCAAGGAGCCAGGAGTTTGGCTTTGACTTAAGTCAAGTACATTGAAGTGTACGGTCTCTGCGGTCTCAGCTGGTCGCTTCTGCGACTTGTCAGTGGTTTTCTGCTTCAGCGTTTCCAAGTTCCAATAACCTGTCCGCCGGTCTCAGGCGGGTAGGCGGTCTGTTCTTTAGTTCATCAGCAGTCAACGAATAACGTTGTGTCTGCGTGACCTCGCGGTCTCGGCGGACTCCGTGGTGTATTCGGCTTATAGCAGCCAGTAGTTCGGGCGGCTTCGGCGACTTCAGCGGACTGGGCGGTCTCGGCGGTCTCCAGTGCTGTCCGCTCGACTTCTTTTGTGCTTTCTGTTTGTAGCTTGTGTACTGGCGAAATCATGTCTCGCGATGTATACCTCGTCATGTAAAGAAGTGTTAATGAATATAAGATCTGCTTGTTCTTTCATTTGCATTTGGTGTTAAGCTTGCTCTTTGGGCTTCTGCATGATCAAGGTGTTAACTGGATAGTTCTGAGAATATTAATTTAGCTTTAGGCTATCTTGCCGACCACTTTGAGAAAATTCAACATGGTATCAGAGTCAGGTTCAGTTGCTTGAGCGGTGATCAACGTGTGATGTTGCTCTGTTGTTGCTCTGTGCTTCTGGTAGCTTAACCAAAGGTTGTTGCAATGGAAGTAAGCTATGTAAGAGGTCTTGGTATTGAACTCTTAATGCCGACTAACTTTAAGAAGTGGACGTCATGCATGAAGAGTTACCTTTTGGGCAAGGAGCTATGGGAGGTCGTCGATCGTGACGACAGACAGGAAGTGACTGTTGTTTTTGGTACTACTGAGTAGGTAAGGCTCAGGAGAAAAACAAATGCAAAGGCAGAATTTGTTCTCAAGAGAGCTATTTCACCAGAACTGTTTGATCACATCATTGCATGTGAGTCTGCTGCTGATATTTGGACAACTATTGATGAGTTGTTCAATAGGAAGAATGTAGCTAGACTTCAGTTTCTGGAGAATGCGTTGGCTAGGACAACTCAAGGAGACCAGACCATTTCAAAAAGTGGAGCTCGCGATATCCTTGTAGGGATTTAAAGTGTCTCTCCTCGTACCCCTAGGGACCTATTTATATGGAAATCCTGGGGGAGGGGGGGTCTATTTATACCCCCACCCCTCGGAGACTAGGCGACTTCCACGAGGAACTTGCACGGCTGGGCGAGCAACTGGCCTAGTCACCTACCTGACAAGTATGCGAGGGGAGCTTGTCATACTCACCCAGGCCTTCTACAGGCTAGCACGTTGACTCTGACCTCTGTCTTGACTTGCTGACGTTGACTTCTACTGACCTAACTCTGGAATTGAGTTACTCGCAACTGATGGATGTCTGTCGAACTCTATAAATAGGGGGGCCTAGTTTTTGACACGCTTTTGGAATTCACGCGCTATGTCAAAAGTTGACGAGGAAGTCCTCCAACAGAGCCTTGACGCACTGTCTGCCCTTCTCAAACCCTCCAAGCTTAAGAGGCCACGGGATGGTGAGGTTGTCGCCGACATGCCTCCGAACAAGAAGAAAAAGCTAAAGAAGTCGAAGATGCTAAAGAATTTGCTCACTGCCGAGGTCGAGAGCCCGTCTTTGCCACTGGTGAACCTCGCTGCCACGACTAAGGATCTCGCACCTTCCACCAGCACCCAATAACTCCTCGGTGAGCTCGGGCTGGCCAATATTCTTGACGTATCTACTCCCAGACCAGACCTCACCGACCCGCCGATTATTCCTCCAACCTCCGAAACCGTCGGTTCTCAGGCACAGGAGCAGGTAAACCCCATCGCCCCGCAAGGTCACTACCTCACTGATACTATCAAAAGCTTTGTCGGTCGCTGATGTCTCATTAACTTGATTCTTGTTGATACTCACAGATTCTCTGTTGGCTGACACCATCGAGATTCTCGACGCTACTCCCATGCGAGGGGTACCACTGATCGCCCTTAAAGCGAGGAGCTTACTCACTCAACGCCAAGTGACTAAAATCAAATCTAAGTATTATGGTGTTGAGTGAAGCTTACTCACTCAACATCAAGTGACATAACTCCAGTTAAGCAGTTTGGCATTGAGTGAAGCTCAATCACTGAATGCATAGAGACAAAACTTTTCTAAGTGTTTTGGTTGTTGAAGCCAGGAAAATTCCCTACTTTAAAAATCGGATCAAGGCAGCCTAAGCCTACTAGCTCAGCAGTAAGGCTAGGGGCTAAAGTGACTAGGATGAAGAACGAAGGCAACAAACAATACCCCAGGTGCGCAGCAGGGAGGTCCCACCACGTACCCGGAAGCTTGAAAGAAGCTACCCCTCCACAACCAAAAATGGTCGAGCAAGGTACGAGGGAGACTAAATGATAACTAAGTCGCGAGGTCGCGACCTAGTCTCTATGGAAAAGGAATCCAAAGGCTCAGCTGGTATCCAAAAAGTGGAGCTCGTGAGATCCTTGCAGGGATTTCAAGTGTCTCTCCTCGTACCCATGTGGTCCTATTTATAGGGAAATCCTGGAGGAGGGGGGACAATTTATACCCCCACACCTCGGTGACTAGGTGACTTAATGGAGGAACTCGCAAGGCTGGGCGAGCAACTATCCTAGTCGCCTACCTGGCGAGTATGGAAGGGGAGCTTGCCATACTCGCCCGGGCCTTCTGCAGGTTGGCACGTTGACTCTGACCTCTATCTTGACTTGCTGACTTTGACTTCTACTGACCTGTCTCTAAAGGGGTCCACCCTCTACAAATACGGGTTGTACATTGACATTGAGTGAAGGTTGCTCACTCAAAACCTAATGGCAGAAATATTTTCTAAGTATTTTGGCGTTGAGTGAATCTTACTTACTCAACGTCTAATGACAGAAAAAACTTTCTAAGTGTTTTGGCGTTGAGTGAAGCTTACTCACTCAACGCCTAATGACAGAAAAACTTTCTGAGTGTTTTGGCGTTGAGTCAAGCTTACTCACTCAACGCTTAGTGACAGAAAATATGTCTATGTGTTTTGTCGTTGCGTGAAGCTTACTCACTCAAAGCCTATACTAATTGTTGGATTCCTATTTTGATTTGGGCTAGGTTCACTAAGTCACTAAGCCAGGATAATTTGACCCAACATGTATAGCCTGGGTCATAGTTGTGTCCTAGAGTCTAGGCCAAGTCCTTAGAGTCAACAACACATGGACCAGCTATCAACAAGACTGCCAGAGACTCAAGACTTAGAAGAATTCAAACTCGGTAAAATGAGTTCGACGTTCGTCGAACTCAGGTCGACAATTGTCGTGCTCAGCTCAACGATCTCAGAGAAAATTCTCTGAGCTGAGCTCGACGAACTCTATTCTTTGGTCGACGATCTTTTGTCTACCTTCTGCATTCTGTCCAAGACCATGTTCTCTAGACTCAGGTCGACGAACTTAGTTCTCTGCCTGACGATTTCTGTATTCTCTACTTCAACTTCCTAAAGCCAGAAGCTTCTAAAATTTTCTAAGTCCAGATTCGTCTTCAGGGTAAGAATTCCAGATCCTCAGCTCGACGAAATCAAATTCTTAGGTAGACGGTTTCTGGATACTTCAACTCTTTCATTTCAGAAGCATCCGTGAATATTCTAAGTCCAAAATCAACTCCAGTCGACGAAGCCAGTTATCAGCTCGACGAACTTTAGACACAAAAGGCAAAGGTTCTGATGCATGCAGTTCTGTTATCAGATCAACGATCTTGGAACTCAGCTCGACGAACAGAAATTATCTGATCGACGAACACAGCAACTCAGCTCGACGAACTGTGGACTCAGCTCGACGATTTCTGTCATCTGTTCGACGATTCCAGACTTGGTATTTCTTTCGTTCTGTCCTCATTCTATGGAAATAATTTCTAAATGATTAATGATAAAATATTCTCTGAATATTACCGTTGGACGGTGCATTGATCACGACTTTCCTCAGAATTATTGCTATCCATTTTTCCAAGGGACAGTTCGGGAAATAAATCAATGCAGTTTATTTTCAAGGCTGCCAGCATTGATTGCAGTAGAGGAATTCAAATTTCGAAAGACAAAGTTCTTCAGAAAATATAAAAGAGATTTTTATCTCCTTTCCTAGAGAAGACAGGATACAAAGAACACAACATACAAAGAGACACACAGGCACATAGAGAATTACAGTCAGTCTGTCTTCAAGAGTTTCTCTGCTCCATCATTCTTTCACAGCTTTCTGATACAGAAAAGAAGCCCTAGGCCAGATGCAGATCAGCTATTGAAGAAGAAGAACAATCAATCTAAATCAAGAGTCTTATTTCTTCATCACTCCAGGAAACTTCAAAGGACAACAACTACTCCTGTCAAGAAGTTCCTGCAGATTTCTCTGATAAAGGCTTAAATATTGAAGGCCTATCACCCTACAACAAAGCTCCAGATTTCCCTGAACTATTCTACATCTCAGGGGGAGCTACTTGCTAATATCATATCCACTTGTCTTCTCTCTGATTGTTGACAGAGAAGACACCATCACCTCTCACCCCTCTCTGTATAAAGGGTTGTCATCTCCCTTCAAAAGTGATTCCTGGTTACAAGTCTCCTTACCAAAAGACTTGAGGATTGGTTTTTGAGCACCTGATCAAAAGCTCATTGGTGTCAGGCACCTGATTAAAAATCTGAGTGGATTCCTACCAGGGTGGTAGAAGAGTGGATGTACCTAGGTTGGGGAACCACTACAAATTTCTTGTGTCGTCTGGAGGCCCTTTCTTTTGTTTCTTGATGTGGATGTGATTGTTAGGTAGTTATTACTGTGTTTTATCTGTTAATCTATTTCTTACAGAACTAGGACTAGTGTGCAATAGTCAGAAAATTTTATAAGCTTTAAATACTCTATTCATCCCCCTCTAGAGTATTTCTGATCTAACTCACCTCTGTTAATTAGTATAAGAGGTATTTCAATTGGTATCAGAGGGGGTTCATTTGGTTGTACAAGCTAACACTTGAACCAAAGATCCTCAGTTAGATCTTATATTTATTTGATTAGAAATAAATATACAGCATGTCACTAAACAAAGATTATGCAAGCACCAGACCTCCAGTTTGCAACATAAAAAAGTTTGCCATCTGGAAGGCAAGAATTAAATTATACATGAATTCTATTGATGAGGATATATACAACTCTATTTTGACAGGTCCCACTCAAGCTTCAACTTATGCAACATCTACAAGAACTACTGCAGTACCACCACCTGAGTAGACTGAGGCCCAGAAGAAAGCAAAGATTGTTGATGCCAAGGCAATGAACATACTGGCACAAACAATGTCTGATGATATTTTTCAGAAGGTGGCTGAGTGCACCTCTGTAAAAGCAATCTGGGATTCACTCAACCAAATGGTTGCTGGCTCAGCAGATGAGAGGAAAGATAGAAGATCAAACCTCATCACACAATATGAAAACTTCAAAAAGGATGAAGCAGAAATAGTTGAAGTGATGTACAACAGGCTTAGCTCCATCATCAGAGAGCTAAGGACCTTAGACAAAGAAATCACCTTGACAGAAGTAAATGACAAGATCCTAATGTGCTTCCCAAGCTCATGGGATTCAAGGATCTGGCCTATCAAGGAAGCCAGAAGCCTAAATGAGATATCCACTGAATCTCTATTAGGCAAACTAAAGTCCTATGAATAGCTGATTAAATCCAGGGAGGCAGCTGAGCAAAGAACACCTCCACCAGTCATAAAAGAACAAAGTATAGCTTTCAAGGCTGCTGAGGAGACAGATACATCATCAACAAATGAAGAGCTCATGAGTTTATTTGCCAAAAGATTCTACAAAATGACAAAAAAAGATTTCAGGAGGAAGTCATCAAGGCAGGATGATAAGCCTAGATATGATAAGACACCAACTAAAGAAGTGGTGTGTTTTGGATGCAGGAAACCTGGGCACTTCCTCTCTGAGTGTCCAGAGAATCAGAAGAAAGAAAAGAGAAGAGAGAAAGACACCAGGAGACAGCACAACAGCAGACCCTCTTCCAGCAAATACAAGAAGAAGGAGAAGGGTTTTGTGGCTGAAACCTGGAGTGAAACAGAAGATTAGTCAACATCTTCAAGCTCCAGTGAAGATGAGGAAGAAGCAAGAGATAGGGAGGTTTGCCTTATGGCAATTGATGCTTCTAGGAGCCATTCAGAAGAGGACTCAGACAATGAAGAAGCTTCGGATTCTGAAGCTGACAAGGTATTGTCTTCTTTTGATTACAATTCAGATTCTTTTAAAGTTGAATTTAAAACAATGTGTATTGATCTAATTAACTCAGAAAAAAGAGATTAAGACTCTTAGGGAGAAACTAGTGAATTTAGAAAATATTAACTCTGAAAATAATAGGTTAAAGGATGAGCTGTGTTTAGCTAATGAACAAATAACACTGCTAAAACTAAGCTTTGTGAGGCTAAACAACTTGAGGAAACTCTCAATGGAAGAAGCCTCAAGCTGATGGACATCACAAGCACTGTTAATGCCAGACTTAATGACAAGCTAGGCTTGGGTGCTTCATCAAGTTTGCCCCTTATCCTTAGCAAAAATATTTTAACTACCCCCATCAAATTTGTCTCAGCTAAAGAGAAAGAAAAAGTAAACAATAAACCAACAACAAAAAATCTTCCTAAATCAATAGGTCAGAAAACCAACAATCAGAAAACCTTAGGTAAAAACAAGGTTCAACAAAATTCGTCGAACTTAGATCGACGAAATGTAGCCAGTTCGTCGAACCCAGATCGACGAACTCTAAATGCAAACTATAATTATAATTATTCGTCTAACTGTGATCGATGAACTCTGTATGGTTCGTCGAGCAGAGGTCGACGAACGTGGGGCACAAAAAATGAATACATTCATTCTCTGGGCAGAGATCGATGATCTCAACCCAATTCGTCGAACTCTGGTCGACTAACTCACAGAAATTCGTCGAACCCAGAAAGACTTAACCAAAACTTTAATTATCACAGAAGCTTAAATAAGTCCAGGAAACCTTTTAATCCACTAGCTGATTGGGTCATACCACCTAGGAGATATCACCCTCTAGGATATAAATCCCAACCAGAATATTCTGTTATTTCCAGCTTTTCATACCAGCAAAATAAAGGACCCAAGGTAACCTGGGTCAAGAACATTTAACTGTATTTCACTGTAGGTGAAGTGCTGTCCAACAAACAATCAAACATGTTACCTGGATAGTGGGTGCTCCAAACACATGACTGGCAGCAAGGACATCTTACACAACTACAAGTCCAAGCTGGGGCCAAAGGTTATCTTGGGTGATTCCAAATATGGCCAGTCAGAAGGCTTTGGAGAAGTGAAGATTGGAGCTGTCACATTTAAGAATGTACCATATGTTAGAGGACTCAAGCATAACCTCATCTCCATAAGTCAGTTATGTGATGAAGGTTATCAGGTACATTTTAATTCATCTTCTTGTACTATTGCTAATAAAGAAAACCAAACAGTTTTAATTGGAAATAGACAAGGTAACATATACTTAGTTAATTTTCTTTCTGCCAATTCTGATATCTGTTTGCTTAACTTAATTAGTAACCAGAATGATTTATGGCATAAAAGACTAGGTCATGTAAACTTGAAAAACATTGTTAGGTTATCTAAAGACAACCTTGTTAGAGGTCTACCTTCTGGTCCTTACAGGAAAGAAGGTCTATGCAGGGCTTGTCAATTAGGCAAGCAAACTAAATCTAGTTTTAAATCTGTTAATAAAAGTGATTCACCTATGATTTTGTAATTGCTACACATGGATCTCTTTGGACCCATTGATGTACAAAGCCTAGGAGGGAAATCCTACACCTTAGTTATAGTATATGACTTCTCAAGCTTCACTTGGGTATCCTTTCTGAGATCTAAGTCAGATACCTTTAAGGTTCTTACAGATTTTCTCAGGACCATAAAGATTGAGTTCTCTACTCATGTTGCATTGATCAGAAGTGATCATGACATAGAGTTTGAGTCACTTCTTATGCATGAGTTCTGTGAGCAGGAACGTATCAGACATTGTTTCTCAGCTCCTAGAACTCCTCAACAAAATGGGGTAGCTGAAAGGAAAAATAGGACACTCATTGAAGTTGCAGGTACATTGCTTGCAGATGCTTACATTCCACTAACCTTTTGGGCAGAGGCTGTAAACACTGCAAATTATGTCCTGAATAGAAGCCTGATACATAAACTGAAGAATAGGACTCCTTATGAATTACTTAAAGGGAAGAAACCTAAAATCAACTATTTTAAAGTATTTGGATGTATATGTTATATTCACAACAATAACAAAAGATGCATTAGAAAGTTTGAGGCTAAGGCTGAAGAGGGAATTTTTCTAGGATATTCCCAAGTAAGCAAAGCACATAGGGTGTTTAATAAATCATCATTAAAAATTGAAGAGTCCATTCACGTTTCTTTTGATGAAACTAACATGTCTTGCAAGGAGAAAGAGATTTCTACCAATAGCCCTTTGCAGGTACCTCACTTGTGTGAGAGTTTGGATGAACTAAACCTTGCCCAAAAGGTTCCAACACATTCTTCTCCACAAGCTAATGAAGAGAGTGAAGATGAAAGCATTAAAGGAATTGAACTTCCTCCAACAGCCAACATAATTCCACAAGAGGAATTAATCCAAGATGCTGTTGCAGAACCAACTCCACCAACTGATCTTGTCACACTTAGGGATCACCCCAGATCTCAAGTGATTGGAGACATATCAGTAGTTGTACAGACAAGACATCAACTCAACCAGGATTTGATGCATGCCTATTTTCTCTCTCAGGTTGAACCTATATCCATCCATGATGCAGAGCAAGATTCCCACTGGATCATTACAATGCAGGAGGAATTAGACCAATTTGAGAGATGTAGAGTTTGGGATTTGGTTCCAAGGCCTCAAGACTACCCAGTAATTGAAACCAAATGGGTCTACAGAAACAAGCTAGATGCACAAGAAGTAATTGTGAGTAATAAGGCTAGGCTTGTTGCTCAAGGATATAGACAAGAAGAAGGAATAAATTATGACCAGACCTTTGCACCTGTTGCAAGGTTGGAGGCAATCAGGATATTCCTTTCCTATGCAGCTTACAAGAAATTCAAGGTTTATCAGATGGATGTGAAGAGTGCATTCCTAAATGGAGTACTTAAAGAAGAGGTGTATGTTGAACAACCTTCAGGTTTTGTTACTCCAACTCACCCCTCTTATGTTTTCAAATTGCATAAAGCTCTCTATGGTCTAAAGCAAGCTCCAAGAGCTTGGTATGAAACCCTAGCTAGCTTTTTGATAGAGCATAAGTTCATTAGAGACATAGTAGATAGAACACTTTTCACAGACATCATAAGGACCAAATACTGTTAGTACAAATATATGTGGATGACATCATATTTGGGTCTACTGATTCCAAATTATGCAAGAGATTCTCTGATCTCATGCATTCAAAATTTGAAATGAGTAGCATGGGTGAGCTCTCTTACATTCTTGGTCTCCAAGTGAAGCAACTCCCTTATGGCATCTTCATCTCCCAAGCTAAGTATGCAAAAGAGCTTATCAAAAAATTTGGGATGGTTGATGCCTTAGCAAAGAAAACACCCATGGTTACAAATGTTGTAATTGACTCTGATCCACATGGGAAACCTGTGGACCAGAAATTATATAGGGGCATTGTTGAGTCCCTACTATATCTTACAACAAGTAGGCCTGATATTACGTTTGTCACATGCCTTTGTGCTAGGTTCCAAGTGAACCCAAAATAATCTCACCTAGTTTTCTTAAAAAGGATTTTGAGATATATAAAGAGTTGTCCTAGTCTAGGCCTATGGTATCCAGCTGAGTCAGAGTTTGATTTAACTGAATTTTCAGATGCTGACTTTGCTGGATGCATGGTTGATAGGAAAAGCACCTCAGGGACTTGTCAGTTACTTGGTATGAGGTTGGTATCCTGGTTTTGTACGAAACAGTCATCTGTGTCTACCTCAACTGCTGAGGCTGAGTATATTGCAGCTGGCAGCTGTTGTTCCCAGATGCTGTAGATTCAAAATCAATTACTAGACTATGGTCTCAACTTAAATAATTCAACTCTATTTTGTGATAACACAAGTGCTATAGTAATAAAACAAAATCCAGTCCATCAAAGTAGGACTAAGCATATAGATATTAGACATCATTTCATTAGAGAGTGTGTAGACAAAACAAAATTAATCTTGTCTATATCTACACTGATATACAAAGAGCTGATATATTCACCAAACCTCTGGATGAGAGAAATCACTTATTCTTTATAAATCAGCTGGGTATGATCAATGGAGAAGACTTAGTTTAGTTCTGTCTGCACTCGACGAATTTTCCAGGGTTTGTCGAACGAAGTTCGACGAACTGAGGAAAGTTTGAGAGTATTTCGTCGAACGGAGATCGACGAACTCTCTGTGAGTGAAATAATTTTCGTCGACCGGAGATCGACGAACTTGGTTCAGAATCTTTTCGGCGAACGAAGTTCGACGAACTGTCTTCAATTCTTCAGGATGAGATCGATGAATTATTTGATTCTAACTTAATTCGTCGAACTCAGCTCGAAGAATTGTTTCATTTTTTCGTGGAACGGAGTTTGTCGATTCATATTCTGGAAAACCTTATATCTAGGTTTTTCTTCGACCTCCATCCCGTGCTTTCTGTTCTCTTGCACTTGATCGCTTTTTGTCTCTCTTGCAGGTGATTTCATGGCAATTCCAGCAAGAGCTCTAGCCACAATGAAGTTTGACACCAGATTTGACGTCGACTTCGATTCTTTTCAACAATCAGATCCTATCTTTCTACATATATTGGAACTTTTGGAAGAACAACAACTGAAAAATCTGATGACTAATAGAATCAAACTGTCTGCAACTGAAATTAGAGAATGAGTTTACACGTCATCTACATCAGAGGAGAACACCATGACAGGAATAATTGCGGGTAATCCTGCGTCTTTATCTCCCGTTGTACTTACTGAAATTTTTGGATTGGTTAATGGAGAATAATAATTAGAAATTGATTCTGAAGAATATGATATGATGTTAAGTTTGATGGGTTATACTGGAGATAACCCCAATAAGCTGCTAAAGAAACATCTATCTGCAGAATTTAAGTTCTTGGCAGATATTGTTGGGATGGTTTTGTTGGGCAAGCATACTGCCCATGATTACATAACCAGACATCAGTTTCTGGTTATGTGTGTAGTGGTTAATCAGAAGAAAGTGGATTGGGCTCAGATCATCTTTGATCTGATAAGGAAAAAGAACAACAAAAAGGAAGTTTGCTTTGGAAGGATCCTAGGGAACTTCTTAAAGGAGAAGGTTGCTGAATCACTGGTCTCACAGACCATATTCATAAATGCCAGTAAAAGGCTCACCTGTACCTTATTTGGCAGGTGGGAGAGGACTATAGTCAAGCCCTCCAAGGCTTCAACCTCTTCCACACCAGCTTCTGAAGGCACCAGGGCTGTAAGAGCCACTCCCCGCCCTAATGAAGAGATCATTCCACCCTCATCATCTCTTCCAGCCATTCCCACTACACTTCTACCAACAGTCCAAACCATCATTCACATTCCCACTCCTCCTTCATCCTCTATTCAAACCTCTCCAACCACTACTCATCTTCCTACTCCACCTCCATCTCCACATGCTTCACCAGCTTCCTCACTAACCCAGGACTACCATCAACCCACTCCACCTCAATCACCCCAATCTCCCAATGATATACCAGCTCTAACACCACCTCAAGCTCCTCTTCCCCCACACCTATCATCCATACCATCCTTCAATTTACTGTCATCTCCTTCCAATACTCCCTCCCCTCACAATGAATCCCTCCAGGATGTCCACATGCAAGATGCTCCTCCTCCATCTCCAACATCTACCATCCCTCCATATGTTTCCACCTCCACACCATCTATCACTCCATTCCTGGATCACTCCACCATCTCATCTGTCATTGCTTTCCTTACACGCATCCTCAAAACTCTAATAGTAGAGGCCATTACACCTCTTGCTACCTCCATCTCCTCTCTCTCTGCTCAAGTTTCTGCCCTCACTACTTCCCCTCTTCATTCAGGGGCCTGGCTCCAGTTCTTTCTGAAACCAGGCAGGGGAAGACGCTTAATGAAGAAGCTGAAGCAGCTCCAGCAGTAGCTCCAGTCTCAGTATCTCCAGCTCCAGCAATAGCAGATACAGAGGCAGTAATAGCAGATATAGAATTTATACCAGATGATACAGATTTAATTGATTTGATTGATTTCATTGAGACTGACATGGACTTTGATGAATTAGTTCCTGAAGGAATAGTTACTGAAGAAATTCTTTCTGTTGGTGATTTCATGTTAAATCCCATAGTAGACTTATTTCAATTGTTGAAAGTATTTGATACTGCATTTTTGAAAGTTATTCCAGCAGTATATACTCAGCCATCCTTGGCTATTGTTCCATATACTTCCCCAATCTCTCCAAATGTTGCCAAGCAACTTAGGGATACTTTTGCTGTTTCAAAGCCAGTAGTCATGCCATCTCCAGAAGAAGTCATCACTGCACCAACTTTTGTAATGGATGGCTCTCCTATACCATATCTGGATGCCCTGATCTTGGCTGATATTGAAGAAGAAAATAAGGTAGCTGCTGAAAGCACTGTCAGAGTCAGCTCTCCAGCCTCTCCTGTGGCTTCTCCTCCTACTCTTGTTGATATTCCTGCTCAAGCTCATCCTCTACCTGAAAAGCCTATCATTTCTGCTGAGGCTCTAAAAGCTTTAAATGATTTATATGTAACCCTCAGAGATCAGATGATGATGATGAGGATGAGGATGATGATTCTGATGATGAGCCCAAGAGGAAACCAGTTTCCAAGAAAAGAAAAGCTCCTCCTCCTCCTACTCCAAAGCCAAATCCAAACAATGACACTTCCTATTATATCCTCCAGAACATAACTCCACATAAAGGGATGCCAGCTTGGATGTGGTTATCTAAAAATGAACAAAAGGAGAGAAAGAGAAGCAGAAGATACTCCCCTCCTCCATCTCAGAAACACAGAAAAGATCCACCTCCTCCAGCTGCTGGTGCTTCAAGCACATCTTCTCAAAGATCTGCCCCACTTCAAACATAACAAAGATACCAAAGGAGATCATATGGAAGCAGCCAGCACATACAGTATTCTTCAGGAAAGCAGTATCAACAATAGCAGCAACATCGACAATAACAACAACAATTCACTGAACATCAACCAGCTGAAAGCTCTAAAAGACCATCCTCTCCTCCTGTTCCTTTTGAAGATCCAGAGGCAGCTAATACTGCTAGAATGGCCAGGTTCCAGGAACTTGTAGGCCTTTCTATGATTAACAGGGACAAAGCTGAAGGAAAGGATCCTTCTGAATTTTCTACCATGTCAAAGTACAGGAAAGAGGAACTTAAGAGATTTGAGAAAGCAAACAAATTCTTCAATGTTGATGACTACATGAAGTTGCACCCAGAAGCAGTTATCCCCAGGGCTACATCTTTGAAGATCATAGGGGCTGCTGATATGACTATGACCAAGGTGCAAGCTTCTGATCCTAACAGAGAAATCTTCTTCACAAAGCCAGGAGAGAAGAACAAAGAAGAAAAGCAAAAGGAGATGAAGCAAAAGAGATGAGATCTGAACTGGTTAAACATCTGTTATGCTTATAACTGTTTTCTTATTTTTGGACAAAGCTTATTTATATATTTGCTGCATATGTTTATTTTTTTAACTGCAGATATATGTTTTTCATGCTTTGTCTGTTTTCATTTTAGTCTGAGTCTGTACTGAGTTTGTAATTAGTGACCTCACCCAAATAGGGGGAGATTATTGGATCCCTAGTTTGATTTGGGCTAGGTTCACTAAGTCACTAAGCCAGGATAATTTGACCCAACATGTATAGCCTGGGTCATAGTTGTGTCCTAGAGTCTAGGTCAAGTCCTTAGAGTCAACAACACATGGACCAGTTATCAACAAAACTGCCAGATACACAAGACTTAGAAGAATTCAAACTCTGTAAAATAAGTTCGACATTCGTCGAACTCAGGTCGACGATTGTCGTGCTCAGCTCGACGATCTCAGAGAAAATTCTCTGAGCTGAGCTCGACGAACTCTATTCATTGGTCGATGATCTTTGGTATACCTTCTGCATTCTGTCCAAGACCATGTTCTCTAGACTCAGGTCGACGAACTTAGTTCTCTGCTCGACGATTTCTGGATTCTCTACTTCAACTTTCAAAAGCTAGAAGCTTCTCAACTTTTCTAAGTCCAGATTCATCTTCAGTCGACGAATTCCAGATCCTCAGCTCGACAAAATCAAATTCCTAGGTTGACGGTTTCTAGATACTTCAACTCTTTCATTTCAGAATCATCTGTGAATATTCTAAGTCCAAAATCAACTCCAGTCGACGAAGCCAGTTATCAGCTCGACGAACTTTAGACATAAAAGGCAAAGGTTCTGAAGCATGCAGTTCTGTTATCAGATCGACGATCTTGGAACTCAGCTCGACGAACAAAAGTTATCTGATCGACGAACACAGCAACTCAGCTCGACAAACTATGGACTCAGCTCGACGATTTTTGTCATCTGTTCGATGATTCCAGACTTGGTATTTCTTTCCTTCTGTCCTCATTCTATGGCAATAATTTCTGAATGATTAATGATAAAATATTCTCTGAATATTACCGTTGGACGGTGCATTGATCACGGCTTTCCTTAGAATTATTGCTTTCCATTTTTCCAAGGGACAGTTGGGGAAATAAATCAATGCAGTTTATTTTCAAGGCCGCCAGCATTGATTGTAGTAGAGGAATTCAAATTTCGAAAGACAAAGTTCTTCAGAAAATATAAAAGAGATTTTTCTCTCCTTTCCTAGAGAAGACATGATACAAAGAACACAACATACACAGAGACACACAGACACATAGAGAATTACAGTCAGTCTGTTTTCAAGAGTTTCTCTGCTCCATCATTCTTTCACAGCTTTCTGATACAAAAAAGAAGCCCTAGGCCAAAGGCAGATCAGCTAGTGAAGAAGAAGAACAATCAATATAAATCAAGAGTCTTCTTTCTTCATCACTCTAGGAAACTTCAAAGGACAACAACTACTCCATCTGTCAAAATTTCCAGCAGATTTCTCTGATAAAGGCTTAAAGATTCAAGGTCTATCACCCTGCAGCAAAGCTCCAGATTTCCCTGAACTATTCCACATCTCAGGGGGAGCTACTTGCTAATATCATATCCACTTGTCTTCTCTCTGATTGTTGACAGAGAAGACACCATCACCTCTCACCCCAATCTGTATAAAGGGTTGTCATCTCCCTTCAAAAGTGATTCCTGGTTGCAAGTCTCCTTACTAAAAGACATGAGGATTGGTTTTTGAGCACCTGATCAAAACCTCATTGGTGTCAGGCACCTGATCAAAAATCTGAGTGGATTCCTACCAGGGTGATAGAAGAGTGAATGTACCCAGGTTGGAGAACCACTATAAATTTCTTGTGTCGTCTGGATGCCCTTTCTTTTGTTTCTTGTTGTGGCTGTGATTGTTTGTTAGTTGTTGCTATGTTTTATCTGTTAATCTATTTCTTACAGCACTAGGACTAGTCTGCAATAGTCATAAAATTTTATAAGCTTTAAATACTCTATTCACCCCCCCTCTAGAGTATTTCTGATCTAAATCACTTCTGTTAATCAGTATAAGAGGTATTTCACTAATGATGCTTGATTTTGGCTAAGTCCACATATGTTGACGTCAGCAAAGTCAACAACTCAACAAAATTCAAATTTATTGTGGGAAAGCTATAGTATGCGACAAATGTAGCTACTTGCCTTCAATACTGCAATTAATGCAAAAGCAAAAATTGCAGCTGTCAATTTTAGTGGGTCCCACTGGTCAAAATAGTCATTGATCGGCGGAATAGAAAAGTAAGAGATGAGATTAAATAAAGTAACTTTTGGGGAAAAGGTCTGAACTTCATCTTCTTCCTTGGCCATTATTGCTGAGCTCTGGAGAAGAAGTTCAAACATCAGATCTGAAAGTGGGGATAAGATCTACCTTAACTCTAGAGGGGGGGGGGGTGAATAGAGTATATTAAAATAATTTTCAAGTTAAAAATTATTTTGCAGTGGAAGACTTAATTTAAATATATGTGTAATGTGCTGCAGTAAATAAAAATTATGAAAGCAAGAAATAAAAAACACAGCACACAGCAAACAAAATATAGCAACCAGAAGACACAAGGAGTTATAGTGGTTCCCCAATCAATCTGGGTACATCCACTCTTCTACCACCCTAGGTAGGAATCCACTGCAGGATGAGTTGATCAAGTGTCCTGGGCACCAATGAGCTTTTGATAAGGTGCTCAAAAACCAAACTAGATTTTTTGATCAGATGTCTTGCCACCACTGAGTTTTGACAAGGTCTCAGAAATCAGCACAAAACTTTTGAAGGGAGTTTTGAGAAACCCTTTTATAACAGAAAAAGAAAGAGGTGAGATGTTCTTCTCTGTCAACAATCAGAGAGAAGACTAGTGGATGATGTTGTCAAAGCTCCCCCTGAGATCTGGAAGTTGTTCAGGAAAAGAAGCTTTGCACTAAGGTGATAGGCCTTCAGTAGATGAGATCTCCAACAAAGGATGATTCTAGCAGTTGCTGAAATGTGTAGTGTCTGGAGTCTTGATGGATGAAGCCTCTGAACACTTGAGTCAAAAGAGATCTAGAAAATCTTCTTTTCTGTATGTTGATCTCCTTCAGTGGTGTGTGTTCTGAATGAATTCTATCTGTGTGTCTGTCTGTGACTGTTCTCTTTTTAAGTGTAACTGTTAGGAGTAGCAGAATGAATATCCTCTTTTATTCCTTAGATCTAAAAAGAATGAATTGATTCTCTGTCTCCAAGATAGCCGTTAGCCACTCATTAATGACTTCTTAAATGAATTTTGTCTCTGGAAGAAAGTTCTAAAAAACATTCCTTTAAATCTCCCTTGAAACTTACTCCAGATTAATTGAAACGACTACAAGATCCTTGAAATAAATACTGGGAATAAATAAGATAGAATTCCATAACTGTCTGAATTTGAATCTTGAGAATCGTCGATCTCTCCAGAAAATCGTCGACTTGAGCTCAACTATCGTTGACCTGAGCTCAGAGACTGGAACTAGACTGGAAATAGAAATCGTCGATCTGAGCTCAACTATCGTCGACCTGAGCTCAGAGACTGGAACTAGACTATAATCAGAAATCGTCGATCTGAGCTCAACTATCGTCGACCTGAGCTCAGAGACTAGAACTAGACTGGAAATAGAAATCGTCGATCTGAGCTCAACTATCGTCGACCTAAGCTCAGAGACTGGGAAAACAGATAGAGACATAAACGTCGATCTGAGTTCGACGAAAATGACTTAGTCTCCTGAATTTGAATATCTGATCTGAGGGTCTTGGGGGCAGCTTTCAGGCCTAAATTCTAACCCTTAGACTCAATCTAATTGACCTTAAAAACTATACAAGGAGGTCAAAACAATTTTCCTATGGACATAGTGATTCTTGCCCAAATCAGTAATAGGGTGTTCCAACAATCTCCCCCTATTTGGGTTAGGATTACTATTTACATGACATAGGAAATAAAAGCATACAATGCAGATATAAAATCAAAAATAACATTGCAGAAACACAAATAAAATCACATCAGAAAGTCAGAATAGATGACACTGTCTGCTTACATAATCATTCCTTTTCCTTGCTCTTTTTGAGAACTATTTCTCTGTTAGGGTTAAGAGCTTCTTTCTTGGATCTTCTGTCATCATCTGCACCTAGAGAAGTTTGATGTTTTGTCTTGGGGACTACAGCTTCTGGGTGCAGCTTCATATAGATTTCTGAGTCAAAGAATTTGTTGGAAGAATATCTTTCAAGTTCTTTCTTTCTTTGTTCTGATAGAGTGGTGAAATTTGATGTATCTCTTCCTTGTTCTCTTGCCTTTTTAATTAGATCTAGTGCGGCCAACTCTTTCATTCTTGTTGTTCAAGAAGTAGGATTATTCTCTGGGTCTTCAAATGGAACAGAGGTTCATATCTGTTTGATGAATCATCAGGAGTAGCTCTGGAAGAAACTAGATCTTTTAACTTATAAGGGAAAGGACCAGATGTAGAGTCAGTGGGACCTTATCCTTCCCTATGATAAGGATGCTGCCTAGAATAACCTTTGGAATAAACTCTGAATTCTCTTTGATTTCCACTATACTCTCCTCTTCTGGACTGGTAGCCTCTTGATTGACATCCTCTTGATTGAGATCTTCCTTGAAACTGAGAGGTGCTTTGACTTTTAGCAATAAATAACTGATAAGTAGAACTTCCACCAGTACCTGCATCTGGTGAAGGAGGAGGAGGAGGAGGATTGAAGTGAGATGATCCTTTATCATATTTCCTCTTTTTCTTCATTGCCTTTAGTTGATTCCTGGAAAACTGCATCCATGGTTCTGAAATTGGACAATCATGCAAAATATAGTATGGAATATCATTTACATCTTTAATTTTCTCCTGGGGAACTTTCTTTAGGGCCTTGCTTCTAGTTTTCCTCTTCCTTGCAATGGTTGCAGAGGAATCATCAGAATCAGTTCTAAATTGATCACTATCTGAGCTCTGAGGATTGTCATATAGTTCATCAATTCTTTTGATGTAATATCTTTGTTGTTGGGATTGAATAGAAGAAATAACAGCAGTAGCAACAATAACAAAAACAACACTAACAAATGTAACTGGAACAACAGATTCAGAAATAATAACAACATAAACAGTAGGCTCAAAGTCATTAGACTCTGTCATAAGCACATCATTAGAAACTTAAACAGAATCAGCAGCAGCAGGAACAACAGAAACTGAAGGAGCACTGTCCACAGCCTTGAAAGAATTTATATAAGAAGATATTATGCTGGGCTCACAGCTAGAAATAGGCACAATGGCCTTAGTAAGATCTTCACTTTTCTGATCTGGAAGACAGCTGAGATAAACAGTATCAAACTCTGACAGCAGTGACCTGAGGTCAACTGTTATAACTGGAACTGGAGCTGGAACTAGAATCTCTGAAGCAGGCAATCTCTCTACTTCATATGGCATCTCCCCCTGCCTAGATTCAGTAGATACTGGATCAAGGCACCCAACAGAAGGGATTGCCTGAGGAGGATATATGGAAGAAAGCCTGTCAGATAACTCCTGAACTGATTTCAGAAGTGGAGCCAGGGAGTTCTCCAGCAGGAGTGATAGCCTTGAAGCTAACATCTCATAGAGCTTATCTGCTATGGCTGAGAGATCTACTTGCTCAAGTGGTGCTTGAGTAGAGGTAGAGATGAGTGTGGCAGAGATGGATGTAGGAGGAGCTGTAGATGTGGTTGGAGAAAGTGTTAATGTGAATGGTAGAATTGATGGTTGAGATATAGAAATGGTGGAGATGGAAGTTAATGGAATGGAGATAGATGGAGTGAAGGATGGTTGAGCAATGATTTCTTGTAGTAGTTGTTGATATGATGTAGAAGAAGATGGTGGCTCAAGGGGTGAGGAGTGAGAATCATCCATATAGGAATCATCTAAGAGAGTGAAGGATGGAAGGTGAGATGATGAGTCAATGGTTATGTGTGGATAATGATGTAATGGATGGAAAAGATCTTCAATGGATATTGGTGTTGGTGAAGGAATTGAGTTTGGAGATGGAATGGATATGGGGGATGAAATTAAGATGGTTATGGTGGATGTGATAATTGTTGAGGGAACAGTAGGTGGAGAAGGTGGAGATGAGGAGGCAGGCAGTACTTCTGATGGGGCAGTTGCCTGAGGGGAAGTGACTGGATAAGTCCTGGTGCCTGAAGATGAGATGACTGCAGAGGCTCTGCTTGGCTTTGCAATTTTCCTGTCCCATTTGCCAAAAAGGGCACAGGTTAACCTCTTAGAGGCATTGATATGCATCCCACTTGAAACAAGCAACTCAGGGCATCTGCTATGAAGAAATAGCCCTAGAATCCTTCCAAAATTAACAAAGTTCTTATTCACTTTCTTCTTAATTAGGTCAAAGAAAACTTCTCCCCAATTCAATTGTTTCTTATCCACCAAAGCACCCATTAAACAGAATTGATACCTGGATATGGTATCATGGGCAGAATGTTTTGCTAAAAGAACCTTTCCAACAACATCTGCTAGAAACGTGTATTCCACTGACAGATTTTTCTTAAGCAGCTTGCTAGGGTTTGCTGCTGAATGACCCATCCTATCAAGCATACTTGCAAACTCTTCTCCTGACAACTCAAGAGAATCTTGACCAATACTTAATTGAAAAACTTCTGTTAATATAGCAGGAGTAAGAGATACCTGATTTCCTGATATAGTTCCAATCACTGTATTTTGATCTTGATTGTGAGCAGTATACACCCATTCTTTGATTTCATCTGCAGCCAGTTTTATCCTTGTGGTCATGATGTGTACTAGCTGTTGATCTTTGAATAAATCCAGAATATCCTTGAAAATCTGATCACTGTTCTAAAACGAGTCCATATCGATATCGAATCCAGTGTCAAATTTCATTACTGCCAAAATTGCAACAGAAACGGCCATTTTTACCTGCAAAAATGAACAAACAAAAGACCAAGTGTAGAAAAGTTTGGAGGGAAAGAGAAGTTCTGTAGAGAGTATGAAAGCGCAAAGGGAGAACGACGGCCGAAAAATGAATTTTATATAAGGGTTCGACGCAGAAAAGGAAAGATCGTGGAACTCCGTTCGACGATCTGGGCTTCTAATGGAATCTGAAAGGTCTTCAACATCGTCGATCTCCGTTCGACGATATTGGAGAGCGTCGAGCTCCGTTCGACGATCGCTGACCGGAAGAAGATAGTTTAGCACTATCTGGAAAGCACTGAACTCCGGTCGACGATTTCTAAGAACGTCGATCTCTGTTCGGCGATCTTTGGGAAAAACATCGAGCGCAGTTCAAAGACCAGAAACAACCTATAGACACTAGAAAAATCAAATTGTTTGCCTAGTCTTGGTCAATTTTAGAGTTTTAAAATCTTGGATCTTATTTTAAACTTCCTCCATCTAACATTCCTAACTGATTTAGGAAGAATGTATGTTTCTTTTCATCCAATGGTTTGGTGAAAATATCTCCCCTTTGCAAGTCAGTTGAGATATATTGAAGTTCAATTTTATTTTTCTCAACATTGTCCCTTAAAAAGTCATGCCTAATTTCTATATGTTTTGTCCTACTATATAGGACTGGATTTTGTGCTATAGAAATAGCACTAGTGTTATCACAGAATATTTTTGACTTCTCTAAGTTGTAGCCATAGTCTAGGAGCTGATTTTGAATCCACAAGATCTGTGAGCAACAACTAACTGCTGCCATATATTCAGCTTCAGCAGTTGATGTGGACACAGATGTTTGTTTCTTGCAAAATCAGGAGACAAGTCTGTCACCAAGTGTAAGACCCCCCCTTTTTTTCTTTTTGAACTTAGGGGTCTTAGGCACTTAGGACAAATCAATTCCACTCTACCCCACATTCCTTGGGGAGGTGCTAAATGCCATAAAAAGTCAGTGGCCCAAATTTCAGCCTCTGTTGAGGTTATTTGGTCACTCAAATTCAAATGTGCACGTTTTGACCAAAATACCCTCATTAAGGTGAAGTTAGGGTTGGGTCAATACCTATTCTAAACACATCAAAATTAGTTGAAAATTTATACAGATACATAACATGAGGCCAGGGACCACTCACCAAAATTTGGGAGGGTTTGGAGGTCATTAGACCACCTAATTAAATTATCATAGAGAAATTAAATAATTTCCAAAACTATAGAAAACGTGTCCCCAAAAATTCCCAATTTTAGGCAGCCTAGATATGGTCTAGGGTGACTCCCTGCCAAAATTTCAACTCAGTTGGACTATAGATGAAAGGTGGGCACTCAATTTAATTTCTGCCTAGCCCTATGTGTAGGCCCCACCAAAATGGGTGCCCTGGTCAAACCAGGTACCCAAATGGGTTCAAACCAATTTTAAAATAAAGTAGACTCAAAGGGCTACAAATCATGTGTTGATCATTTCCTCATACAGAGCATCTATGTATTTTTAAAAAGTAGAAACATTAATTACAAAAATATGTGACATAATTTAAATAACTGAATTTAATTCCTATAGTTTGATACATCTGCCGCACGAATCTTGGCGCATGAATTAACGGGATCCCTTCATCTTCCCCGTTCAGCCAACGGCCGGGATTTCTCCCGCCTGGAGCTCCTTCCAAGAGCTGCCGCCGGCGTTCCGGCCACCTCCCCGGCCGGCCAACGCCACCACCACCTCCGTTGAGGTGGTGGCCGTCGCCAGGCGGCGGAACAGCCGCCGGAGACCCTTAATCCGGCGAACCCGACGAATGAAATTTTGTGGAAAAACCATGAAATTCTCAACTTGGATCGGGCTCAATTGAGCCCGAACCTTGGCCCTAATGATTCCTATGAACTACCCATGGAAGAAGGAGTGGAGGAGGACCTTTCTGGTGGCCTGAATCCTTGCCGATCGTCGGGATGCCATTTTTGGTGGTCGTGGTGGTCAGATTTCTGCAACAACACAGTGAACAGCTCTGGCTCCTTCAGTTAAGTGGTGGGACTGACTCCTTGGAGTCCAGTGAACATTTTAAGATGAAGAGAAGGGGTGTTAGGTGGTTGTAGGAGCTTTGGCCATTATTGGCCTTAGTCAAGCTTGGAGGCCATGGTAGGTAGGGGGAAAAACGTGGCTCAAACCAGTCAATGGGTAGCTGGTTGCACTCCTCTGGTCTTAGGGAATTGAATGGGGAAGGTTGGGGGAAAAGGGGGGAGGAATGAGCCAAAAGTCTCCTCCTTTACTTCTCTTCTC
Source organism: Platanthera guangdongensis (assembly GCA_039583875.1). Classification (NCBI taxonomy): domain Eukaryota; kingdom Viridiplantae; phylum Streptophyta; class Magnoliopsida; order Asparagales; family Orchidaceae; genus Platanthera; species Platanthera guangdongensis. Next base: position 144,249,136 of record CM077160.1, on the reverse strand, counting down.
TTTCTCTCTCTTCCCTTAGGTGGATTTTTTTCTCTCTCCTTCATACCAAGCTGAAATTTCACTCCTACCTAACCCTAAGACAGCCCACATGTTTATTTCACCCATCCAAGCAAGGTTAGCCCAAGAGAAATGGGCATGAGCTTGAGTTAGCCCATTTGGGCTAGCTTGACCCAAACCTAGGCTAGGGTTGAACTTGGTCAATTTGGTCTTTGAGCTTGCCCCTAATGGGTCCTTGGTGACCCATTGGACTCCCCTAAGGCCTAGGTAGGGTTGTCTTGGCCCCTTGGAGGTCACTTGACCCTTAAGCAGGGTACCTTGACTACTTTAGGGCTAGAGTTGACTTTGGTCAACCTAGCCCCTTGGGTGGGACCCAATGGGTCCTTAGTGACCATTGGTCTCTCACTAGGGTTATGAGGGTATGTGTGGGGTCCACTTGGATAAGGGAACTTCAATTGGCCCTTGTGCAGATCAGTTTGACCCATTTAGGGTTAGAGTTGACTTTGGTCAACTTAACCTCTTGGACTGCCCTTCTTGGGTTCTAAGAGACCTATTGACCTCACTTTAGGTCTAGGAAGTCCTTGGTAGGGTTGGTTGGGCACATTAGAGGTCAACTGCCCTTGATTAGGGCACCTTTCCCTATTTAGGCCTATGGTGGTCCTAGGTCAAATTGGCCACATGTGGTTGACTCCAATGGACCCTTAAGGCTTTAGTGGACCCTCTAATGGGTTAGTGATGTTGTGGTGGGGTCATGGAGTCATGGTGAAGCCCTAGGTCAAACCCTAGATTTGGTGATGTGGTTGTGCCATAGGCAGACCATGGTGATCCTCATCTTGGCCTTCTATCTCTTGGCCCATTTCTGGCTTCCTAGGGTTTTGTCATGACCTAGTCATGGCCAAAACCACTCTTAGGGGTCTAATTGGAAATGGGATGTTACAAATCCCAATAAACAAAACAAAGATTTCGTCCCCGAAATCAAGGTTAAGCCTACGGGAATTTCTACCGAAGAAAAGAAACTTGTAGCATCCCATCACGATGCCAGGTTTACTAAATTAGGTTTAAAGGGAAACCTAAATCTATGACCAAGTCGCCCAATTGGCAAACCAAGATCCTAATAAACAAAAGATTAGCCTCTACTCTTCCTGGAGCAGCCTTACTAGTTTAAAGCAGGAAAATAAATTAAACATCTTGAGGGGTTGTGAGGTATACCTGACTGAACAGCTCTGGGTACTTTTGACGCATCAGGTCCTGTGGTTCCCAGGTATGCTCCTCCTGGCCGTGGTTCCTCCACAGAACCTTGACTAAGGGTATATTCTTGCGGCGCAAGATCCGTACTCCTTTGTCATCGATCCGAACTGGCTCCAAGTGAACAGACCGGTCTGAAGCTATCGGCCCTTCGGTGGTCAAAATCTGCTGCTCCGGGCGTAGTAGAGACCTCCTGAGCGAGGAAATATGGAACACATCATGCAAGGCTTCCAGCTCTGGTGGCAACTCCAGCCTGTAAGCTAGGGGTCCGATCCGCTCCAGGATCCTGTAAGGGCCCATATACCTAGGGCTGAGCTTCTTCTTACGACCACGCACCCGTGAAATTCCATGCATAGGCCGGATCTTCAGAAACACTTGGTCCCCCACCTGAAACTCCACCTGACGATGTCGAGCATCATAGTACTTAGCCTGTCTGCTCTGCGCCTCTAGCATCCTGTTTCTGATCAGCCTCACCTGAGCCTCAGTGTCTTTAACAAAATCCGATCCCAACACCTTCGGATCCTCGTCCTGAATCCAAGAAAGTGGGGTCCTGCATTTCCTTCCATACAAGGCTTCGTAAGGCGCCATCCTGATGCTGGACTGGTAGCTATTATTATAGGAGAACTCGACCAGGGGTAAGAGTTTCTCCCACGGTTCCCCGCGGTCCAAAATGCATAGCCTCAAAAGATCTTCCAGCGTCCGATTGGTGCGTTCCGTCTGCCCATCCGTTTGGGGATGGAATGCGGTACTGAAGGTCAATCGTATGCCTAAATAAGCCTACACGGATCTCCACTCCCTGGAAGTGAACCTGTCATACCGATCTGACACGATCGTCTTGGGCACCCTGTGATATCGAACGAACTGCTCCACAAATCTCCGCACTAATACTCCTACAGAGTCGTCCTTCCTGATCGTAAGGAATCTGGCCACCTTCGTCAACCGATCGACGATGACCCAAATCGAGTCGTTTCCCGTCCGTGATCGGGGAAGTCCATGAATAAAGTCCATCACGATGTCTTCAAACTTCCACTCCGGTACCTGGAGTGGTTGCAACAATCCTGCGGAATTTTTGCACTCTGCCTTCACTAGCTGGCACGCTTCGCAGTGGGTCACAAATTGAGTGATATCCTTCTTCATGCCCGGCCAGTACGTAGTCTTCTTCAAGTCCGCAGTCATCTTCGTGATCCCCGGGTGCACCGAGTATCTGCTATGATGGGCCTCCGCCATGATATCTTCCCGGACCTGGCCTCCTTCCGGTATATAAGTCCGACCTCTAAAGCATACCATGCCGTCCCTCATCGTGTAATCCCCCACTGCACCATTCTCCAAGGCCCAGAATATCGGCTCCAATTTGGCATCTTGCCTCTGCCCATCTCTGACTCGGTCCCGGATATCGTCTGTAGCACTCATCGCAGCTAAATACTCCATGTAAAGCTCGGGGTCCTCGGATGACACCAGTGTGATGTGCATATCCTCCAATCTCCTCACCAGCTCCATAGACATAACCTGGGGCCCAGCTTCGTAAGTGGCAGCTCTCCGACTCAACGTGTCGGCCACCACGTTTGCCTTCCCTGGGTGGTAGTGCATCTCATATTGATAATCTGCTAAGAACTCCACCCAATGCCTCTGCCTGATGTTCAGTTCCTTCTGCGTGTCCACGTATTTCAGGTTCTTGTGGTCGGAGTAGATGTCGCAGTGGACTCCATAAAGATAGTGGCGCCAGACCTTCAAAGCAAAAATGACCGCCCCCATCTCAAGGTCGTGCACCGGGTAGTTCTGTTCGCGCTTCTTCAACTAGCGAGACAGATATGCAATCACATGACCCTTCTGCATCAGTACACCTCCCATATCCTGGTAGGAAGCATCAGTGTAGACTTGAAATCCTTCTCTCCCGGAGGGAAGAGCAAGTATGGGAGCCGAGGTGAATCGGTCCTTCAGCTCCTGGAAAGCTGCCTGACACTTCGGGGTCCACACGAAAGCTACCTCCTTCTTCGTCAAAGATGTGAGCGGGACGGCGATTCGAGACAATCCCTCCACGAACTTCCGGTAGTAACCGACAAGTCCTAGGAAACTTCGTACGTCGGTGGCTGTCTTCAGCTGCGGCCAATCTCGAATTGCCTGAATCTTTGTCGGATCCACTGCCAACCCAGCTCCACTGATAATATGCCCTAAGAAGCCCACCTCCTTCAGCCAGAACTGACATTTGCTAAACTTTGCATACAAGTGATTCTCCCGCAGTCTCTGTAGGGTCAGTGCCAGATGGCGAGTGTGCTCCTCCTCCGTTCTCGAGTAGATGAGGATGTCATCGATAAACACAATGACAAACACATCAAGATACTCCTTGAAAACCTGGTTCATGAGGGTCATGAACGCTGATGGTGCATTGGTGAGCCCGAAGGGCATCACCGTAAACTCGAATAAACCATATCTGCTACTAAAAGCAGTCTTTTGAATGTCCTCCTCTCGAATCCAAAGCTGGTAGTATCCCGACCTCAAATCTAATTTCGAAAAGAACTGCGCTCCCTGCAGCTGGTCGAACAGCTCGTCTATCCTTGGCAGTGGATAGGTGTTCCGGACCGTCAGCCGATTTAGTGCTCGATAGTCGATGCACAATCTGAGAGTCCCATCTTTCTTTTTGACGAACAATACCGGGGCTCCCCATGGTGAAGAGCTTGGTCGGACAAATCCGGCTTCCACTAACTCCTGAAGCTGGCTCCGGAACTCTGTCAACTCCCTTGGGGCCATCCGGTAAGGTGCCTTGGATGCTGGCTTGGCCCCCGGCACAAGCTGTATCTGAAAGTCCTGCTCCCTGCGCGGGGGTAATCCGGGTAATTTTTCTGGAAAGACGTCCTCAAACTCCCGCACCACCGGGATATTCGATATAGAATTCGTGGCCTCCGCCATCTCAAACAGCACCTCGTAGATCTCCTCCCCCTGTAAATAGGCCTTAACGGCCTGTACTGAAGATAAGGGTATACGTGAGGCAGGTCTTATACCTTCGATGATGATTATTGAGTCCCCGTGCCTCACGGTGATCCTCTTCGCTTGACAATCAATCTGGGCATGATTCCACTGTAACCAAGTCATGTCCAGGATTAGCTCAAAGACTGGCATCCTCAGGACTGTTGCCGGAACTTCGAACGGCTTTCCTCCAATCTCCGCCTCCATGCTGCAGTGGGATGAGGTGAGTATCTCCGATCCATCGGGTAGACGCACCCTCCTCATCCGACCTGTGAACCATTCCACTCCTTCCAGCTCTTCCAGAAAGGCCTCCGACACAAACGAGTGCGAGGCACCCATGTCGAACAGAGTATAGGCGGGCTTGCCGCTGATGATGACTATACCTGAGACGATTAAATGTCTTAGTATTTTATAACGCATTTTCTTTCTTATTTATTCTACTTAGGGCGGTTCTACTTGTTGGGCAATTGAGAACGGGAATTTAATTTAAACAATTTAAACATCTTGACTTACCTGTGATGACCCGCTCTGGATTTCGAGGCTATGCCAGGTCCAAGGCATATGCCTGCTCCCTTTCCTGTCTTCGATCTCCTCCCTGGTGACCACGTCCTCGGCCGCGTCTTCGGCCTCCGAAATGCTGGGCAGGTGGGCCACCTTGTGGTGCTGGAGGTGGTTCCCCCCTCATGGGGCAGTTTCTCCGGAGGTGTCCCACCTGATGATAATGGAAGCACTCCGGTGGGGGATACGCCATACCCCCGGGTCTCGGCATCTCCTGTGTCCGAAAAGGGTGAGGAGGCAATATCACCTGCTCTCTCGGCTCCCGCCTCACCTCCTGACGAGGCTGGTCCTCTATCCTTCTCCCCTTTGATATAGCGCCTCGCCGCTGGTCATTTCTGGCCCTCCGGCCCTGATCCTCCGCTTGCTGCTTTCGGCCCCGAGTGGTGTGCCAATCGGCCTCAATCATCTTTGCCATCTCCAAAATTCGGGAGATGGGCCCGTCAGATACAAACAACAAGGCCTCCCTCAACTCCTCTTTCAGACCCTTATAGAATCTCTTGATGTATCCTGCTTCGTCCAGCTGGTAAGAACCTGCGTATCGAGCCAAATGGTCGAACTCTCGATGGTACTCCACCACCGTCCTGGTGCCCTGCCTCAGCTGTAAGAACCGCTCCTCCAACTCGTCCCTAGCCGACTGCGGAACAAAATGCTCCAGCAGTGTGGCCCTGAATTCCTCCCAAGTAATTTCTGCAACCTCCCTATCGGCAAACGTCGTGTCCAACAGCGTCTTCCACCACCTCTTGGCAAGGGACTCCAAGCAAGATACCACCAAAGCCACCCTCTCCTCCCTGGGGCACCGTATCCCGGTCAACATCTTGTACATAGTATCCAGCCACTCCTCTGTCCGCACTGCCGACTCTGTCCCCAAGTAGGACGGGGGAGAGAGTCCTCGGAAGGTGCTCATCCAGTTGGCCCCCGGGTTTGGCTGCGGCGCCGGAGCCTGTTGAGCCCGGAAGGCCTCAAGGATAGCTGTAAGGGTTTGCCCCATGTATGACTGAAGGAAAGGAGTGGGAACCGGGGGTGGTGGTGCAATGTCCGGAGTCTGCTGAGCCCCGCCTTGTGGGGTGGGCTGAGCTGGGGGCTGCAAAAACGAAATACATTAGTATGTAATGGACTCAATACCTAATAAAAAGTGGACAATTTACATGTGATCCCTCATATGGGCATACCACTGCTTCCGCTGCTTAGTTTGTCCCCAAACTAAACTCACGCGGGGGTGACCCAGGGTTGTGGACTGTTACTTTTCGATCGAGGTCTGCTTTGATACCACTTGTAAGACCCCCTTTTTTTCTTTTTGAACACCGGGGTCTTAGGCACTTAGGGCAAATCAATTCCACTCTACCCCACATTCCTTGGGGAGGTGCTAAATGCCATACCAAGTTAGTGGCCCAAATTTCAGCCTTTGTTGAGGTTATTTGGTCACTCAAATTCAAATGTGAACTTTTTGACCAAAATACCCTCATTAAGGTGAAGTTAGGGTTGGGTCAATACCTATTCTAAACACATCAAAATTAGTTGAAAATTTATACAGATACATAACATGAGGCCAGAGACCACTCACCAAAATTTGGGAGGGTTTGGAGGTCATTAGACCATATAATTAAATTATCATAGAGAAATTAAATAATTTCCAAAACTATAGAAAACGTGTCCCCAAAAATTCCCATTTTTAGGCAGCACCTAGATATGGTCTAGGGTGACTCCTTGCCAAAATTTCAACTCAGTTGGACTAGATATGAAAGGTGGGCACTCAATTTAATTTCTGCCTAGCCCTATGTGTAGGCCCCACCAAAATGGGTGCCCTGGTCAAACCAGGCACCCAAATGGGTTCAAACCAATTTTAAAATAAAGTAGACTCAAAGGGATACAAATCATGTGTTGATCATTTCCTTATACAGAGCATCTATGTATTTTTAAAAAGTAGAAACATTAATTACAAAAATATGTGACATAATTTAAATAACTGAATTTAATTCCTATAGTTTGATACATCTGCCGCACGAATCTTGGCGCACGAATTAACGGGATCCCTTCATCTTCCCCGTTCAGCCAACGGCCGGGATTTCTCCCGCCTGGAGCTCCTTCCAAGAGCTGCCGCCGGCGTTCCGGCCACCTCCCTGGCCGGCCAACGCCACCACCACCTCCGTTGAGGTGGTGGCCGTCGCCAGGCGGCGGCACAGCCGCCGGAGACCCTTAATCCGGCGAACCCTACGAATGAAATTTCGTGGAAAAACCATGAAATTCTCAACTTGGATCGGGCTCAATTGAGCCCGAACCTTGGCCCTAATGATTCCTATGAACTACCCATGGAAGAAGGAGTGGAGGAGGACCTTTCTGGTGGCCTGAATCCTTGCCGATCGCCGGGATGCCATTTTTGGTGGTGGTGGTGGTCGAATTTCTACAACAACACAGTGAATAGCTCTGGCTCCTTCAGTTAAGTGGTGGGACTGACTCCTTGGAGTCCAGTGAACATTTTAAGATGAAGAGCAGGGGTGTTAGGTGGTTGTAGGAGCTTTGGCCATTATTGGCCTTAGTCAAGCTTGGCGGCCATGGTAGGTAGGGGGAAAACGTGGCTCAAACCAGTCAATGGGTATCTGGTTGCACTCCTCTGGTCTTAAGGAATTGAATGGGGAAGGTTGGGGGAAAAGGGGGGGAGGAATGAGCCCAAAGTCTCCTCCATTACTTCTCTTCTCTTTCTCTCTCTTCCCTTAGGTGGATTTTTTTCTCTCTCCTTCATTCCAAGCTGAAATTTCACTCCTACCTAACCCTAAGACAGCCCACATGTTTATTTCACCCATCCAAGCAAGGTTAGCCCAAGAGAATTGGGCATGAGCTTGAGTTAGCCCATTTGGGCTAGCTTGACCCAAACCTAGGCTAGGGTTGAACTTGGTCAATTTGGTCTTTGAGCTTGCTAATAATGGGTCCTTGGTGACCCATTGGACTCCCCTAAGGCCTAGGTAGGGTTGTCTTGGCCCCTTGGAGGTGACTTGACCCTTAAGCAGGGTACCTTGACTACTTTAGGGCTAGAGTTGACTTTGATCAACCTAGCCCCTTGGGTGGGCCCCAATGGGTCCTTGGTGACCATTGGTCTCTCACTAGGGTTATGAGGGTATGTGTGGGGTCCACTTGGCTAAGGGAACTTCAATTGGCCCTTGTGCAGGTCAGTTTGACCCATTTAGGGTTAGAGTTGACTTTGGTCAACTTAACCTCTTGGACTGCCCTTCTTAGGTTCTAAGAGACCTATTGACCTCACTTTAGGTCTAGGAAGTCCTTGGTAGGGTTGGTTTGGCACATTAGAGGTCAACTGCCCTTGATTAGGGCATCTTTCCCTATTTAGGCCTATGGTGGTCCTAGGTCAAATTGGCCACCTGTGATTGACTCCAATGGACCCTTAAGGCTTTAGTGGACCCTCTAATGGGTTAGTGATGTTGTGGTTGGGTCATGGAGTCATGGTGAAGCCCTAGGTCAAACCCTAGATTTGGTGATGTGGTTGTGCCATAGGCAGACCATGGTGATCCTCATCTTGGCCTTCTATCTCTTGGCCCATTTCTGGCTTCCTAGGGTTTTGTCATGACCTAGTCATGGCCAAAACCACTCTTAGGGGTCTAGTTGGAAATGGGATGTTACACCAAGAAACTGGCAAGTTCCACTGGTGCTTTTCCTGTCTATTCTGCATCCAGCATAATCAGCATCTGAAAATCCAGTTAAGTCAAATGTTGAGTCTTTTGGATACCAGAGACCTAGATTTGGACAATTTTTCACATACCTAAGAATCCTTTTTACTAAGGTTAAGTGTGACTCTCTAGGGCTCACTTGGAATCTAGCACATATACATGTAGCAAACATTATGTCAGGTCTACTAGCTGTAAGGTACAATAAAGAGCCAATCATTGCTCTATATGTTGTTTGATCTACAGGTTTCCCACGTTCATCAGTATCTAATACAGCATTAGTAGGCATAGGTGTTTTCATACATGATGCTTTAGACATACCAAATTTCTTAACAAGTTCTTTTGCATACTTGGTTTGAGAGATGAATATGCCTTCAGCATGCTGTTTGACTTGCAATCCTAGAAAGAAGGAAAGCTCACCCATGCTACTCATTTCAAATTTAGAATGCATTAGGTTGGAAAACCTTTTGCACAGATTTGAATCAGTAGAACCAAAGATAATGTCATCTACATAGATTTGTACTAGTAAGGTATTGGACTTATGAGTTCTAATAAAAAGAGTTTGGTCTACTCTACCCCTTATAAAATCATTTTTCAGAAGAAAGCATGCTAGAGTCTCATACCATGCTCTAGGAGCTTGCTTTAGACCATATAATGCTTTATGCAATTTGAAAACATGATCAGGATGAGTTGGAGAAATAAAACCTGGGGGTTGTCTAACATAGACTTCTTCCTTGATGTCTCCGTTGAGAAAAGCACTCTTTACATCCATTTGGTATACTTTGAATCCTTTGTGTGTTGAATAAGCTAAGAAGATTCTTATGACCTCTAACCTTTCAACTAGTGCAAAGGTCTGGTTATAGTCTATCCCTTCTTCTTGAGAGTATCCTTGAGGAACTAGCCTTGCCTTGTTCCTTACAATGACTCCTTGATCATCCAATTTATTTCTGAACACCCATTTTGTTCCAACAATGGAGTGATCCTTTGGCCTTGGCACTAGTTCCCAAACTTTGTTCCTCTCAAATTGATGTAATTTCTCTTGCATTGCAATGATCCAGTGTGGATCTTGTTCTGCATCTTGGATGGATTGAGGCTCAATTTGAGAAAGAAAGCAGGTGTGCATCAGGTTTTGGTTGACCTAATTTCTGGTTTGCACACCAGCTGAGATGTCTCCAATCACTTGGGAGATTGGATGGTCTCTTGATGTTACTAAAACAACAGGGGGTGTTGATTGTTCACCAACCTGTGTTGTTGTTTCCTTTTGTGGAACAACAACTGGCTCTTCAAGAAGATTCTCTCCAAGATGTTGAATATCTTATTCATCTTCACTGCTTTCATCCTTTTGTATAATATATAACCTGTCCAAATTTTCAGCAAGAGAGTGTACCTATAAAGATTCTATGGTAGAAGCATTCTTCTCCTTAAAAGACATGTTAGATTCATCAAAGGATACATGAACAGATTCTTCAATTTTAAGAGTAGATTTATTATACACCCTATAAGCTTTACTGATCATGGAGTATCCCAGAAACACTCCTTCATCAGCTTTAGCTTGAAATTTTGCTATGTATTTCTTATCATTATTGTGAATGTAACAAATGCAACCAAAATTTTTAAAATAATCTACTTTAGGTTTCTTCCCTTTGAGTAATTCATAGGGAGTCTTGCCCTTCAGCTTATGTATAAAACTTCTATTCAACACATAGTTGGAGGTGTTCACTGCCTCTGCCCAAAAGGATAGAGGAAGGTGAGTATCTGACAACAATGTAGTAGCAGATTAAATAAGGGTTCTATTTTTCCTTTCAGCTACCCCATTTTGTCGAGGAGTTCTAGGAGCTGAGAAAGTGTGTCTGATCCCTTCACTCTGACAGAACTCTTGCATAAGAAGAGAATCAAACTCTGTCCCATGATCACTTCTGATCAGGGCAATGTGAGTATTAAACTCACTCTGTATGCATTTGAGAAACTCTGTCAAATACTTAAAGTTATCAGAATTCTTCCTCAGAAAGAACACCCATGTGAATCTAGAGAAGTCATCTAAAACTACTAAAGTATAAGATTTCCATCCTAAGCTTTGTACTGTAATGGGTCCAAAGAGATCCATGTGTAACAGATACAAAATCCTAGGTGAATCACTCTTATTAAGTGACTTGAAGCTATTTTTGGTTTGCTTGCCTAATTGACAAGCCCTGCAAAGTCCTTCCTTCTTGTAGTGGCTAGATGGTAGTCCTCTAACTAGGTTGTCCTTAGATAGCCTAGCAATGGTTCTAAGGTTTATATGTCCTAATCTTTTATGTCATAGTTCATTAGGTCTACAAATGGAATTGAACAAGCATATATCTACCTTAGTTGAAAGAAAATCTACAAGATAAATGTTACCTTTCCTTTTACCTGTCAACACAGTTGTGTTGTCCTCTGATTTGATTTTGCATGAGGATTTCTTGAATGTCACTTGGTAGCCTTCATCACACAGTTGACTGATGCTGATTAAGTTGTGCTTCAGTCCTTCCACATAAGCTACTTTCTTGAATATGACTGAGCCAATCTGGACTGCACCATATCCTTTTGTTAGTCCAAAGTTTGAATCACCAAATATTACTTTGGGTCCAAGTTTGGATTTGAAGGATGTGAAATTCTCCTTGTTTCCTGTCATGTTCTTTGAGCACCCACTATCCAGATACCATTACTGGTTTGATGTTGGATAGGTATTCACCTGCACATAAAATAATTTATTTGTTTTTGACCCAGTTTACCTTGGGTCTAGGTTGATAACCTTTAAATTCTGAAATAAAAGACATCCCTGGTTGACTCTTATAGCCTTCAGGATGTTATCTCCTAGGAGGTATTATCCATTCAGTATAAGGGTTAAACCTATGAGATGTAGGACCTCTAGGATTGAAGTTTGATTTACCTTTGAAAGATTTTTCAAAACTCTGAGCTCCGTTCGACGATCTCTGAGCTGAGTTCGACGATCTTGGGTCATATCGTCGAGCTCCATTCGAAGATCGACTATGCCAGAGTTCAGGGTTCAGAGATCGTCGACCTGAGTTCGATGATTCATCCTGAGATCGTTGAGCTCCATTCGGCGATCGTCGAGCTCCGTTCGACGTTTTCTATTGAACTTTTATTTTCTTAGGTAAATCAGAATTCTTCCTAGCCACCTCTACAACTCTCTTACCTTTATCTGAGATAAACTTGATTGGGGTTGTTAATATTATAGGTTGGCTGGATGAAGCACCCAAGCCCAGTGTACTATTGAATCTTGAGTTCACTGTGTTTGTGATGTCCATTAGTTTGATACTTCTCCCATTGAGGGATTCTTCAAACTTCTTGGCCTTTGATAGTTCACTTTTCAGTGAGGCTATCTGCTCCCTACAACATTCCAACTCCTCAGAGAGTTTGAGGTTATCTGATTTTAAGGTGCTTTGTTCAGACAGTTGATTTCTGAGAGAAATAATTTCTTTCTCAGATTTTAATAGATCTAAATAAAGTGCCTTAAATTCACATTTGAAGTCCTCTGAATTAAAATCAAATGAGTCTATTACCTGATCCTCTTCAGATTGAGTTTCTGATTCAGACTCTAACTCTTGTTCTGCATCAGTATTGTGTTGAGAGGCATTGATAACCATCATGCAGAACTCCTTTTCTTCATCATCTTCATCATCACTTGAGCTGGATGAAGCTTATGATTCTTCTTCTGTTTCACTCTAGGTTTCAGCTACAAACCCCTTCCTGGTATGTTTGTTCTTGCCGGAGGAGGGTTTGTCATTGATGCTTTTCCTAAAGTCTTTGTCTCTTCTCCTTTCTTTCCTGTCCTTCTTGTCCTTATTCTGATTTTCTGGACAGTCAGGCACAATGTGGCCTGGTTTCCTGCATCCAAAACAAATAATTTCTTTGTTATTGGACTTATCATACCTTGGCTTTTCATGCCCTTTGAATGACTTTTTCCTGAAGTCATTCCTGGCCATTTTATAAAACCTTTTGTCCAGTAAGCTTAGCAGCTCTTCATTGCCTGTGACCTTGTCTTCAGGCTGATCTTCAATAGCTTTGAATGCTATTGATTTCTCTTTTCTGATTGCTGGTGAAGCAGCCTTCTGCTCTTCTTCTCTGTTCTTGATGAGCAGCTCATAAGACTTGAGCTTGCCCAAAAGAGCCTCAGTGGTGATCTCATTTAGGCTTCTGGCATCCTTAATTGGCCAGATCCTTGAGTCCCAAGTGCTGGGGAAGCATATTAGGATTTTGTCATTGAGTTCAGTCAATGAGATCTCCTTGTCCAAGGTTTTCAGTTCATTGACTATAAGACTGAGTCTGTTATACATATCAGCAACTGACTCAGTTTCTCCTTTCTTGAAGTTCTCATACTGAGTTATGAGATGGGATCTTCTATCTTTCCTTTCATCTGCGGATCCTGACACTATTTCAAATAGTTTGTCCCATATCTCTTGTGCTGAGTTGCATTCAGCTACTTTTTGAAATATTTCATCAGACATGGTTTGTGCCAAAATGTTCATTGCTTTGGCATCTGCAACTTTCCATTTTTTGATTTCTGCATCTGTTCCTGAAGGAGGTGGAATAGCACTTGTACTTGTATTTGCTGGGGGTCTTGGACACACTGTCAAAATAGAATTAAAGATATCTTTATCAATAGAATTCATGTACAATCTTATCCTTGCCTTCCAAAGTGCAAACTTAGATAGATTGCACACTGGAGGTCTGGTGCTAGCATAATCTTTGTTCTGAGTCATGGTTTTATATAAAGATAAATATAATACAAATAATAAAAATAAAAACCCTCTATGAAAGATTGATCTTATCAGAGATCTTTTGGCTCAGGTGTTAGCCTGTAGGAACAACTAATCTGATGAAGATTTAGTTTGAATAACAACCAAAGTAACCTCCTCTAATACCAATTTAAAGTGGGGATAAGATCTACCTTAACTCTAGAGGGGGGGGGGGGGTGAATAGAGTATATTAAAATAATTTTCAAGTTAAAAATTATTTTGCAGTGGAAGACTTAATTTAAATATATGTGTAAGGTGCTTGCAGTAAATAAAAATTATTAAAGCAAGAAATAAAAAAAACAGCACACAATAAACAAAATATAGTAACCAAAAGACACAAGGAGCTATAGTGGTTCCCCAATCAATCTGGGTACATCCACTCTTCTACCACCCTAGGTAGGAATCCACTGCAGGATGAGTTGATCAGGTGTCCTGGGCACCAATGAGCTTTTGATAAGGTGTTCAAAAACCAAACTAGATTTTTTGATCAGGTGTCTTGCCACCACTGAGTTTTGACAAGGTCTCAAAAACCAGCACAAAACTTTTGAAGGGAGTTTTGAGAAACCTTTTACAGCAGAAAAAGAAAGAGGTGAGATGTTCTTCTCTGTCAACAATTAGAGAGAAGACTAGTGGATGATGTTGTCAAAGCTCCCCCTGAGATCTGGAAGTTGTTCAGGAAAAGAAGCTTTGCACTAGGGTGATAGGCCTTCAGTAGATGAGATCTCCAGCAAAGGGTGATTCCAGCAGATGCTGAAATATGTAGTGTTTGGAGTCTTGATGGATGAAGCCTCTGAACACTTGAGTCAAAATAGATCTAGAAAATCTTATTTTCTGTATGTTGATCTCCTTCAGTGGTGTGTGTTCTGAATGAATTCTGTCTGTGTGTCTGTCTGTGAATGTTCTCTTTTTAAGTGTAACTGTTAGGAGTAACAGAATGAATATCCTCTTTTATTCCTTAGATCTGAAAAGAATGAATTGATTCTCTGTCTCCAAGATAGCCGTTAGCCACTCATTAATGACTTCCTTAAATGAATTTTGTCTCTGGAGGAAAGTTCTAGAAAACATTCCTTTAAATCTCCCTTGAAACTTGCTCCAGATTAATTGAAACGGCTACAAGATCCTTGAAATAAATACTGGGAATAAATAAGATAGAATTCCATAACTGTCTGAATTTGAATCTTGAGAATCGTCGATCTCTCCAAAAAATCGTCGACCTGAGCTCAACTATCGTCGACCTGAGCTCAGAGACTGGAACTAGACTAGAAACAGAAATCGTCGATCTGAGCTCAACTATCGTCGATCTGAGCTCAGAGACTGAAACTAGACTGGAAATAGAAATCATCGATCTGAGCTCAACTATCGTCGACCTGAGCTCAGAGACTGGAACTATACTGGAAACAGAAATCATCGATCTGAGCTCAACTGTCATCGACCTGAGCTCAGAGACTGGGAAAACAGCTAGAGACAGAAACATCGATTTGAGCTCGACGAAAATGACTTAGTCTTCTGAATTTGAATATCTGATCTGAGGGTCTTGGGGGCAGCTTTCAGGCCTAAATTATAACCCTTAGACTCAATCTAATTGACCTTAAAAACTATACAAGGAGGTCAAAACAATTTTCCTAAGGACATAGTGATCCTTGCCCAAATCAGTAATAGGGTGTTCCAACAAGATCTAACAGTTCTAAGAGATAACTGGTGCTATTCTCATCTCCACCAACAAGATCAGAGAAATTCTCTGAGGAAGTAGAAGTAGCTAAGGCCTGAGGCAAGCTGCAGCTGATCTGAAATCCATCAAGAGATAGTTGTTGTGATATACTCCTTCAACAGCAGGATCAGAGAAAATCTCTGAGTAAAAAGAAGCAGCAGGTTTTTACCCAAGTTGTAGCAACAGGAAGATAATCAAGTTAGTTGTTGTCATCTCCAGCATCAACAACAGTTCAGAGTAAATCTCTGAGAAAGAAGGTGCAGCAAAGGATAACCCTAGTTGCAACAACTTCATAGTTCCAGTTGTACAGTTCTGAAGAACATTTTCTGAAGGCTGTGAAGAAGAAGTTAGGGTTGAATCTCCTCGGCCAAGAAAAGAAAGAAGAAGTAGAGAAGTTGTCTGCATATTGCTTCCAGCACAAGCCAAAGCAAGATCTACATCCTTGTTGCTGAAAATTTTTTTGGGCTAGGATTCTCTCAACTCAGGCAGCAGCAAGACAAGTTGCAGCCTTTTCTCAGTTCCAGCAGAAAAAAACTTTTTGGTACTGAGAAGAAGAGGATAGGGCTGAATATTTCTCAGTTCAGCTAGTAGTATGCTCTGGGATTATTTCCCTAGAGTCAAAGTTGGGTTGAGTTTATCTCAGTCCAGAAAGATTGGCACAGAGGAATATCTCTTGTGTCAAGTCCAACTCATCAACTCACTTCCACCTTGTAGGATCCATTTTGGATCTGAGTGATAGGAGCAAATTTTCTCTGAGGTAGGATCCAAGTTTGGATCTGAGTTGTAGGGCTCCTGAGCCTATGGTAGGGCAAATTTTCCTGAGATGTAGAAGAGTTATACTCTCTGAGAGTAGGATCCAACTTGGATCTAAGGTATGTGATCATTTGATCACTGAGCTGTAGGACCTTTGGGTCTGAGATAGGACAGTCATTCTCTCTGAAGTGCAAGGCACTTGTTCCTGAGTTGTAGGATCCATTGGATCTGAGGTAGGGCCCTTGTGCCTGAGCTATAGGAGAGTCATTCTCTCTGAGGTAGGATCCTTTGCGGATCTAAGGTAGGGTTCTCCTCCCAGCCTGAGTTGTAGGGCCTTTGGGCTTGAGGTAGGTGATCTTTGGATCTCTAAGTTGTAGGGTCTTGTGTCTGAGCCTGTAGGTCTTGGAGGAGACCGAGTGGTCCCGCGGGATCGTGTTGTAAGCTCTTAGGAGCCGAGATTGGAGAAATGACTTGTCTAACTATAAGTTAGAAAGGTGGGAGGGAAAGTGAACGTACCCATAATCTGGGGAACCACTATATATTCTTTGTGTGCTTCTTTGTGTTGTTTCTTTGTTGCAAGTATTTGTCTTGAAAACTGTAAATTACTCACTAATAAAGCACCTAAAGAAGGAAAATCAATGATAGTCACAAGCAACTAAGAAACCTATTCACCCCCCTCCCATCTTGGTGATTTAGCTATTCTTGAAATCAAAGACTTTCATTATTTGCGGGCTTTTTAATATGGTTACTTAAAAGCTAATCGGTGATAGTTAGAAAGAACCCTAAACCCTAAACAGGGTTGTCTCATTAATTTTAGGGTTCCCTCTGCTTTTTAAGTGAATGAGAGACATGATAATGTTAAGTATGATGTTTTTTTTTTTATTCTCAAGTACAATAAACTCATTGACTCCACTTAGAATCTCATTATTTCTTCCACTTTCATAAATACATGATAATGTTGAAGCTTTCTGAATGGAAGCTGTGAGCCACTTATTTTTGTTCCTTGTAAAGTCCCATTACCTTTGCCTCTACTCCTCTCTTTCTATTTACCTTTCTTTTTCTTTTTCTAATTATGATTGTTTTTTATTGTGAACAATTTTGGGGGACAAAGCTTTGATGAACAGGCTCTAGCTTCTTTTCAACATTTGGATTTGATGAGGAACTGATCAAGGAATCCACGCGAAGCGATTGTACGGAGAACAAACTGCGGCGAATAAGTCGTGCAAACGTGCACGACGAGTTGTCTACTTTTGCAACCGAGATGGAGCTGCAATTGAACGAGATATGTTGAGAATCAAGCCTTCTCGCGCCAAATAACTTTCATTGAAAAAATTTGAGCTCTGACAGATGTTTAGTCGCATTGTATTTTTGTACGAGCATATTTTTCATGCCCATATATATGGTTGGAGACCAACTCAAGCTCCCTCGTAAATATGGCAGGATCTTTTCAAATTTCACTAGGGTTTTGTTGATGCTGTTGTGGCGTTCGTTTTACGTGGTGGTCATGAACTGTCGTTCGTGAACACCCGACCTCACCCAAAAAAATTCATAAAGTTTATGCAGAAAAATAGTTTATTTTCTTGATAGCGGTCATAATCATTGTCTTGTCAAACATACATTATATGATAATAATGTTTTTGACCAAACTCACCGGAGCTGTGGGAATGAAGCTGTGGGAATGGAACCGTTTAGAATGGAGAAACAATTTGGTAAAACAGCTGTGACAGATCTGCTCAGAATGGAGAAACAATTTGGTAAACCAGCGGTGACGTTTCTGTTACATTTAATTATATAAAAAAATACAATTACATTAATTAAAATGAATGTAATTAATATTTTTAATTAATTTAAGGATTATAATTTTATTAATAATAATATACTTTGGATATTGATTTAATAAATATAATAATAATAATAATAAATAATGATAATACTACAAAAAAAGTATAGACATAGGAAAATCTAATTGATTGCACGGGAGGAGCACTGGCGGGAGATTTCTGCATGGGAGGAGCGGCGATAGCGGGGGGATTTCTCACGGTGAATCGCCGGCGCTGAATCGCCGGAAGTCGTGTTTGGATTGCAGACTGATGGAGAAACGACCAACACCGACAATCTTCACGGGAGCGGGGGAGGACTTCTCACCGGCAACTAGTATCGTCGATCTTCACGGGAGCAGGAGGCGAACAAGGCCGCGCCGGAGGACTTCTCACTGGCGACCAGTGCCGTCGATCTTCACGGGAGGGGGAGGCAAACAAGGCAGCGCCACCACCACTCCAGGAGGCGAATAAGGCAGCGCCACCGCCACTCCTTTCTTCAACCTTGTCAGCAACAAAAAAA
This sequence comes from Platanthera guangdongensis, assembly GCA_039583875.1. NCBI lineage: Eukaryota > Viridiplantae > Streptophyta > Magnoliopsida > Asparagales > Orchidaceae > Platanthera > Platanthera guangdongensis. The sequence continues at coordinate 144,231,122 of CM077160.1, read as the reverse complement.
ATTTTGTTGCTGTCGGAACGCAATGGAGGAATAAAGCCAAAATAAACTTACCCCATGTCAAGCGCTTAAAACTCCAGCACAATAATCACGTGCCACTCCGCTACTTTTCATCATCAAATATGGCTTGTTACAAGTAACAAAAGTCTTTGTATTCATGATATTAAACAAGGACCCTTGGGGTATACATATAGGGGGAGAAAGGGAGAACACCACAGACGGTGTGAGACTAAACCTAAACCAAAAAATAATAATATAAAATACAGTATAATATTAACATCTCCCCTCAAACTCACGGTGGATCATGAACCCAGAGTTTGCTAATAAGATATCTGAATCGAGCAGATGTGAGAGACTTGGTGAGAAAGTCCGCTATTTGTTCTTCGGAGGCAATGAACGGTAGAGAAATGGTGTTGGCGAGGAACTCTTGGCGAGTGAACTGACAATCAATTTTTATGTGTTTCGTCCGTTCATGAAACACCAGGTTGGATGCAATTTGTATAGCAATTTGATTATCACAGAATAAAGGAGTGGGTCCGGATATGGTAACACCAAGATCATATAGAAGACAACTAAGACAAACGATCTCACCAGTAGTGAAAACCATGGCACGATACTCGGCTTCAGTGCTGGAGCGCACAATTAAGTCATGTTTCTTGCTATGCCATGATATAAGAGAGTCACCTAGAAAGATATAGAAGTCAGTAGTAGAGCGACGAGTAGTAACATCCCCGCCCAGTCAGCATCAGAGAATGCTCGAAGGGTGAGTGTTGAAGTGGCAGAGAAAAATAGTGACATGGTGATGGAGGTGCGCAGATAGCGAAGGATCCAGAGGAATGCGGCATAGTGAATCGAGCGAGGAGCTTGGACAAATGATTGACAAAGTTAACAGCATAGGCAATGTCAGGCATAGTCATAGTGAGATAAACCAGCATCCCGACGAGGCGCCGATAGCGGGATACATCTGGAAGAGGTTCGCCGTTATTGGGGAGGAGTTTCAGATTTAGCTCGATCGGAGTATCAACTATTCAGGTGTCAGTGAGAGCAGAAACAGAGAGGATGTCTGAGATGTACTTCTATTGGGAAACCAGGATGCCACGTTTGGATCGGGAGATTTCCAGCCCAAGGAAATACCGGAGGGGCCCCATATCCTTCATTTCGAACTTACTGCGGAGGTGCTGTTGACGAAGGCAATGGTGGCATGGTCATCGCCAGTGATATCCATGTCATCCACATAGAGAAGGAGAATGTCACATACTTGGGGAGAAGTGCGAGTGAACAAGGCATGATCAGTCTGTCTCTCAATGAACCCGTCCTTGAGAACAGCCGTGCGAAAGCGCTCAAACCAGGCACGTGGGGCCTATTTGAGGCCATAGAGAGCTCGACGGAGATGACAGATGTGGTCGGTGGGAACAGAAAGACCTGTAGAAGGAGCCATATACACCACCTCTGCAAGGTCACCATGAAGAAAAGCATTAGTGGTGTCCATCTGGAGTAAAGTCCAATCCCGGGTAGCAGCAGTTGCAAGTAAAGTGTGCACAGTTGTCATTCGGGCAATAGGTGCAAAAGTTTCATCGTAGTCGATGTCATGCTCCTGGGAGAACCCACGGGCAACTAAACGGGCTTTGTGTCGCTCAATAGACCCATTCGGGCGGGTCTTAATATTGAATATCCATTTGCAGCTGATAGGAGTGACGCCAGGAGGACAGGGGGTGAGGTCCTAGGTATGGGTTCTGTGGAAAGCCTGAAGTTCAACTGTCATGGCTTGTTGTCATTCGGGATGCACAACTGCCTCTTGGTATGACTGGGGCTCCCGGTGGGAGTGGAGAGCGGTGAAAATGGCCTGAAATGCAGTGGAATAGGAGGTAGCCTTATTGAGGGTAGATGGGTTATACCTGGCAGGACTGTGGTTATAGCGAGCAGGTGGGTGCCGAGGGCGAGCAGGGTTACGCTGAGGAGGAGCAGGATCCACGTGCGGAGAGGTGGCTGGAGCATCAGACGGTGCTGTATGAGGAGCAAGAGCGAGAGTGGGAGTTGTTGTGGGAGGAGAATCCTCGGTCGGAGGGTTATCTGGTAACTGTGTAGGAGGAGCAACGTAACTCCTGGGACGGGAGGGTATAGGAGGAAGCAGAGGAAGGGTGAGAGGTGGAGCAATAGTGGTTGGTATGGGAAGTGTTGGTAGGTGTGGCGTGGAGGAAGAGAAGTACATTTCATGTTTAAGAAAAGAAACAATACGAGAGATACAGATGCGACGAGTCACTAGGTCATAACAACGATATCTTTTATGGTGTGGACTGAGGCCCAAGTGGACACAATGAGCCGAGCGGGCAGAGAGTTTGGTGTGCTCAAAGCCAAGAAGGAGAACAAAGCAGGTGCACCCAAAAGTACGGAGAGGTGCGTAGGTTTGTGTGCGAGAGTACATGCATTCATAAGGAGTGACCCCTGAGATTGCCGAGGAGGGAGTGATGTTGATAAGGTGAACCACGGTGAGAACATCTTCTGTAAGTCCTCCATCTGTTACATGACATATAATAGAAAGTCTGGCCGAGGCCCCACACTATATGCCATAAACAGACGATGAGGTTACAGGTTAATATCAAAGACCAAACCATGCGTTCTAACTCAGAGCATTCTAACAGAAACATTAGGGGTTAAACTTGAACTCATTCGCCATGAATGTCAACTATACATATAAACCACCATATTTATATATATCCCACAGAAATGTATACAAATTACACCAAAGTGTTTTGCCTTAAGGCCTTACAAGTTTTCTTCATACGTGTGGATTGCATACATCGGCACGTAGGCCAACCACACATGAAAATCACAAAACACTTTTTTATCATTGGCCTTCGAGGGCTAGCATAGCAGCAACAGCAGTAAGGGCTACAGTCCACTATTTTACGCTCGGCTCTCCAGCACCTACATGGGGACAATCCACCTCAATGGTGGAAAACAAAGCAACGGTCAGCATTCAGTTGACTAATTTATAATGACCCTACCCCTTACCAGGAGTAGCAGTATTCCTTCACTACAGGAATAACATTTCACAAGCAGATATATCACAAGATATGCACTCACGCACCATCAATATATCACAAACGTCGACCACACGACCCGACGCTCCGTGCACTCAGGGCACATTCTCGGTGTACCGGAAAACCAGGGTTCCACCACCGTTCTCGGGCTTCAAACCCAACGATAAACTTGAGCATTGATGCTCTATGGACCATGGCAGAAGACTTTAGTCTTGATGGCGAACAACCCAAGACTCTCATGATGTGATCCTAACGAAGCCACGTTTTCATGCACTCATGTTAGACAACCATCACGCGGATACAGTTCAGCCCTTGCCCGTTGCTCAAATCGCCAGTTCAATGAGACTGACGTGGGTCAACATCCCTTTGTCCGTTCGGCTCACTGGCCTTTAAGAGCTCACAAAGCTCACAATAACCCCACTGTCCCCTAAGGACTGGCTGCACAATTACAAGTTAGCTAGGAGATATCACCCGCGATAATCACTATCTCCTAGCATTAGTGACAGAACTCTCTTTCTGTACCCAGCCCTAACCATATCTGGATCAACCATCCAAAAATCCCTGCAGCCACCTGCAGTGCCAGAAACATTGGACTTTCACAGCATACAACATATGCACTCTCAGGGTATTTTCCTATCATTCCACGCCAGTACTTCCTGCTACTTGACTTCACAGGAATAACCCACGGACTCCACACAATACTCGTTTTTACGTGGAGTATTCTCCGGTGCACAAAATAAAACATCACCAATCCAGACCAACTTGTCCAGATGGATTTCACACAGTATGTTTATTCCATACTACACATTTTCGAATCTACATGCATGACATCTTGGGGATATCAAGAATCAACCCAACGAAAATCCCTCAATCTTCCACCTTTTGGTGAGGGAAATCCATACATATACCAAATAAAGGACTTCACTTGTCCAAGGAAGAAAGTTCGTTACCCTTGACGATCTCTTTGGATCCATGACAAAGCATTTCTACGCGGATGGAAATGATCGTCTCCCTTTCCTCTTCGCAACTCTCGCTTTGGCTTGAAATTCCAGCCCCAAACTTGCCTCCAGCAGCACCACCAGAGCACTCAACCCTAAGAGCCGAGACTTCTTGCTCCAGCACTTGGGAAGAAAGAGAGAGAGAAACAAAAAGGAGGAATGATTTCCCAAATTTCAATCCTCTACAGATAATGCATCGGGGTTTTCACCAGCCACACGATTTCTGCCCATCCAAGACACATCAATGACTCGGGATAAGGCTGAATAGTGAAGCACCGCTCAGCTGTCGGATAACACCAACCTGACACGAATCACCGCCTAAGCGATATCCGATTTCGACATTTCGTCGAACGTAATTCATCGAACAGGATAGATTTCATCGAACTAGGCTGAGTTCCTCGAGCTGGCCATCACAATAGGTAAAATATTTTCATCGAGCTCCGTTCGACGTTTCGTCGAGCTCTACTCGACGATGATCCCTTCTTCGAGCTCCACTCAACGCTCTTCGTCGAGCTCTACTTGACGCTCTTCGTCGAGCTCAGTTCAACATTTCATCGAACTTCGCTCAACGATCTTCGTCGAACTCTGCTCGACGACTTTTGTCGAGCCCCAACTTTCGTCGAGCTCCCCTCGACGATATTCAACCCGCCAACTTATTTTGGGGTTTTACAATTCTCCCCACCTTACAAAATTTCGTCCCCGAAATTGGCATACCACGCCCAACATTCAGACACAAAATTGTTATAACATAACTTTTCTTCCACCACAACTTGTTACAACAAGTGATGTTCTGTCCAAAACAAACAAAAAAAATAACAATTGTTACAACATTTTATTTGATGTTCCAACATTGTCTTTGTTAGCTCCTCACGGCCATAATTGTCCCATCGTACCTTGACCATCCTAATTGTCTTGTTCTGCAGATGCTTAACCGCTTAATCCTCGATCTGAATGGGTCTAACCTTCGTTGTTAGCCTGGATTCAACCGGTACGCGATCATTGGCAATTACTTGAGCTGGATCTTTCACGACATTTTGAAGCACTGATATGTGGAACACATCATGCAATCCACTCAATTCTGCCGAAATAGCGAGCCGATAGGCAGCATCTCCAACTCATTCCATTACTTCAAATGGAGCAAGATACCGCAGACTTAACTTTTTCAAGCGTCGAATCCTGGACACGCCCTAAAAGGGTTTGATTTTCAAATATACCCAATCGCCAACCGCAAATACCACATTTCGGTGTTTGGCATTGTAATATTTTGCTTGTCTATCTTGGTTCATTACCAGCCTCTCTCGAATAGAGCGTATAGTCGAATTCGTCTCTTCGACTTCCTTACGCTTGTAGAGCTTTGACTCGCCTGTTTCCGCCCAAGCTAATGATGTACGGCATTTCCTACCATACAAAGCTTCAAACGGTGACATATTTATACTAGCTTGATAGCTATTATTGTAGGCGAACTCCTCCATATAGAGATGATCTTCCCATCTCTTCCCGAAATCCAAGGCGCACATTTGAAGCATGTCCTTCATTGTTCTGTTGGTCCTCTCAGTTTGATCATCCGTTTGTGGATGAAAGGCCGTACTGAATTGTAATTTTGTCTCCAATAATTGATGGATTAGCCTCCAATCATTCGAAGTGAAGCGTCCATCTTGATCACTTACGATGATACGAGGAACACCGTGTAATCATACTATTTGTTCAACATAAAGCTTTGCCAAAACTTCCACCGAATCGTCCCTCTTATTCGGAATGAAGTGAGCTACTTTCTTCAACCAATCCACGATCACCAAAACCGAATCGTTACTGCGTTAAGATCTCGGCAAACCGTGCACGAAATCCATTGAAATTTCATCAAACTTCCAACCGGGAATAGGTAGCGACTTCAGGAAGCTGCCAGGCATCTGGCATTCAGTTTTCACCAAGGCACACGTCTGACATTTGATCACGTAAAGTGTTATGTCTTTCTTCATGCCCGACCACAAGAACAGCTTTTTTTTTGTCGTTATACATTTTTGTGCTCCCTGGGTGAATTGAGTAATTCGTAAAATGAGCTTCATACATCAATTCATCTCTTAACTTACCCATCTTTGGGACACACAAATGACCATCTTTCCCCCAAAAGGTCGTCATCCTAGGGGAATTGGCCATTTACTTCATCCACTGCATAACTTTGCAAACTTTCATCAAGTTTCGTTGCCCACCAAACCCTGTCCGCAAGGTCATACTGTAACTCCGTCCAGGTCAAGCACGCATTTGATGTGGAATTCTTGTCAACACAAGAAATCTCTAAAGCTTCCAATTCCTGGATCAGATGCTCATCATGCATCTGCAACTAAGTTGCCATTGCCGGAGTCCTACAATTCAAGGCATCTGTGACGACGTTTCCCTTCCCTGGAGTATAGTGAATCTGGAAGGTGTAGTGCCCGAGGAACTCCATCCACCTTCATTATCGCATGTTAAGATCTTTCTGATCCAATAGGTATTTTAGGCTCTTATGGTTCGTGAATATATCCACCTTCACACTATATAAATAATGACGCCACAGTTTAAGTGCAAAAATCGCCGCCGCCAACTCCAAGTCGTGGACGGGATAGTTCCACTCATGCATTTTCAACTAGCGTGAGCCATAAGCGATCACCTTGCCAAGCTGAAGAAGAACGTAGCCTAAGCTGCTCCCTGACGCATCACTATTAATTTCAAATCTGTTCGTACCAAATGACGACGTCAAGATGGGCGTCATGGTCAAGCAACTTTTCAGATCTTCAAAGCTCACCCGCACTCTGGCGTCCAAACGAGCTTCTGATCCTTCCATGTTAGTGTGGTAAGAGGAAAAGCGATTCGTGAGAAGTTTTCTACGAAACGTCTATAGTAGCCTGCCAGTCCAAGAAAACTCCTGACTTCGGCCACAGAATACAACACTGGTCACTCACGTATGGCTCTTATCTTTGGCGGATCCACCGCAATGCCCTCTCCACTCACCACATGGCCAAGAAAAGCCACTGACGACAGTGAAAACTCACACTTTGAGAACTTGACGTAAAGCTTATTCCTCCTCAGGGTGTGCAACACCATCCGTAAATGGTTCGCATGATCTTCTTCATACTAAGAGTACACTAGAATGTCGTCGATGAAGACGATTACAAACAAATCCAAGTACTCTCGAAATGTTCGATGCATTGAGTCTGTGAACACCAATGGCGCATTTGTTAGCCCAAACGGCATTACAGTGAACTCATAGTGACCATAGCGTGTTCCAAATACTTTCTTGGGAATGTCACCTTCCTGAATTCTCAACTGGTAGTACCTAGACTTCAAGTCCAGTTTAGAATGGATGGTTGATCCCACTAACTGATCAAACAAGTCATCAATTCGAGGTATTGGATACTTGTTCTTCTTCGTCAGCTTATTTAACTCGCGATAGTCGATGCACAACCGCAAGCTACTGTCCTTATTTTTCATAAAGAGAACATGTGCACTCCAAGGTGACATACTTGGGCGTATATATCTCTGTTCCAGCAACTCTTGTAGTTTCACATTTTATTCCGCCATTTCCTTTGGCGCTACTCGATATGGCGAGCGGGCCACAGGTTTTGCACCTAGCGCCAACTCAATCAAGAATTCAATCTCCCGCTATGGTGGTAACCCCGGAAGCACCTTCGAAAACACATCAGCATACTCTGAAACAATCAGAACATCACTCACACTGGCTTTTGGCTCAACATTCTAAATAAGCATGAAGAACAACTTCGCACCTTTTTGAACAGCTTTGGCCACTTGGATAGCAGACAGCAATGTCCTGCTTGATCCTCGCATCACAGCAAATGTACTCTCTCGTTTGGTGTTTTGCCCCAATATGACAGCCTTTGAATTGCAATCTATATAGGCATGCTGCTCCGAGAGATAGTCCATACCAAAGATCACATCAAATTCCGATATCGGCAGCACAGATGTTTCTTATCTGAAATCCTGACTTCCTATCTGTACCACAATAAAGCAAGATCTATCTGCATGCATCACACATCTGTTTGGTAATAATACTTTCACATTATCTGTCACCATACGAATCGGCACACCGATCTGTGACACGAAGTCCACAAATAGAAATGAATGTGAAGCACCCGTATCAAATAGTGCTCTTGCCGGATAGTCCCAGGGTTTGCACTGATGCTCGCTTTTACCCTGGAGCTGAGGCTTGGATTCTTTAACATGGAGCTGAAGAGAGTGCCCCCCCCCTCTATTTTGAGCAGCTCATGGAGAGGGCGGCGAAGGAGATAGACTTCGAAAGGGCCAATCCGGCTTTTGCTAGGAAGCTAGCCAGGTTGGCAGAGGATGACGTGAAGGAGCCGGTGATGCCGGCTCGTCTCCCATCCCCTTGCCCGTTGATGCTAAGAGTGCTCGTGATCAAGTTGCTGTGGATGATGATCAAGTTGCTCGTGATAAAGTTGATGCGGCGCAACATAAAGATGCTCGACGACCTTCTACCGCGACTCGTGACCTTGGTGGCTACAATATTCGTTCGCGGCGGGCCTAAGCCCTTTCCTTATTTGCACCTTTATTTTCCTAGTTTAATGTTATCATTATTTCATGTTGTCTTTTATTTTGGACATGTTTAATTTTTGGTGTGCTCATAGCCATCCAATAGATGATAAATTGGATGGCTAGATTTATTTTGCTTGTTTTGGGACTTGCCTATATATAGGCTTATTTGATGAGAAATGAAGGCATGCTATTTGAAACCCAAATTAATCCTCTCTTGAGAATTTCGGCCACCTCCCTTTGGGATTGCCGCCCCCCCTCTCATCCTCCTTCTCCTCCTTTGTTAGCCAATCGTTTGGGTGATCCAAGGCTTGTGAAACGTGGAGGCGGATGCTTCTCGGTGTGACTCCGGCGAAGAAGAAGGTTGCCGCTCGGTGTGACACCGGTGGTGCGTGGACGTGTGACTCTTCCACTTTCCTTGTGTGATCTTCACCCCATCTTGGGGAGGGTAATATCTACATCTTTCCTTTGTGATTTCTTGTGAGATTTGGAATGGATGCAATGGCTTTTTATCCGCGATCTTGAATACGATCTTTTGGATTTATTTTCGATCTTCGGTAAGAAAATCTGTACGCTATTTTAATCTGACGAATCCCTACGTCAGTCGGGAGTGGGAAGGCAGAAGGAGCAGAGAGAAAAGAGGAGGGAGGAGCCCCAAGGATATGGGCAGCAGGGACCGAATCAAGGATGGGGGGCCCGGGAGCCGAACAACAGGTTAGGTTGGAGGCCTCAGGAGGGCCGCCCCCATGGGCAAGGAGGAGGCCTTCAGGGAAGGGACAACTTCAGCGAGCCGAGGAGGTTTGATCAGTCGGCGTGGAGTTAGGGGATGAGGGGTTACTTCCCGCAGCAGCAGGAGGCAATGGAGGTCGGCCGAGGTAGAGGAGGAAGGAGAGGAGCTCGGGGAGGAGCCGGAAGAAGAGGAGGTGGAGAAGGAAGAGGGGGTCGGGTGGCGTTGCTTTTCCATGACTTCCACCAGGAGGAGGGTCACGCGACGGCCACCTGCCCAGAGTTATTGGAGATAGAGAAGTCGGGGGGGGGGGGGGGGGGTGGGGAGGCAGGATCCGCCGATAAGGATCGTGGAGGTGCAGCAGGGGAGACGGAAGACAAGTGTGAAGACCGGGCGAACATAGGAACCTGGGGAGGGATCGAGGTAATCCATGAAGGAGTTGGAATTGAGGCAACTCGTAAGGGGAGCCTCCAGACCATGTTCCGAAGGGGGGTAGCCTCGACCTCCCAGGCTCCCCCTCTAGAAGAAAAAAATACATTCAGCAGATATGCCAGATTATGAGGATCCGTTCTGTGACGCCTTGGTGATCCAGATGGTAGTGGAGAACTTCACGGTCTCCAGGATTCTGGTGACAACGGGAGCTCCGTGAATGTAATTTTCAAGAAGGCCTTCGATGAGATGAAGGTCGAGACCAAGAGGGTCCTAGCTTCAGACGGACCGTTGTTTGGATTTTCAGGAGAAAGAAAGGAGGTAGAAGGAGGAGTAGCGCTGCATGTGAAGTTGGGGGCGTGTCAAGAAACTGCAGGTTCATGATGGTGGATGCCCCGAGCAGCTATAACGCCATCTTTGGGCACCCCCTCATCAGTGCCTTTCGCTGCGTCCCCTCCTCATTTCACCAATGCCTTAAGTTCAACAATGGAGGGGTTCAGGTTAGGATCAGGGTGGACCCGAAGGTGGCGAGATAATGCTACGTGACGGTGGTCAACACCATATCTTGGATGGCAGAGGCGGAAGAGCTGGAGAGGGAGATGGCAGAGCAGGAAGAGGTTGTCGGAGAGGAGGAGATGAGCCTGGAGGAGACGAGGGAGGAGATTGAGGAGTAGCAAAGAGGAGGAGGTGTGCATAAGGTCAATATGGACGGAGAGTCGGAGCCGCAAGAGGGTCGACAGTGGAAGGAGTATGAGTTGAGGGGGAGGCCCTGAGAGGCGTGGAGGTCGAGCAGTAGCAGCGTGAGATCCTGGGGGAGGTGATGAAGGTCGAGAAAGCAGGAGGGGAGGAAGAGTTTGGGCAGGAAGAGGGAGCAAAAGCCGGCTGGGAGCAGTCCCCGCTGGAGCTGGCTGGAGATGTGGTGGATATGGAAGTCTTCACCAGCGCTAGCCAGGTGTAGAGGGTGCGGATCAGCGGGGGCTTGAGTCCCGAGGACCAGAAGCGAGCGCAGGCTTGCATCCAGAGCAACGTCGACATCTTTGCTTGGAGCGCGACTGACATGCTGGGCATCGATGCAGATGTGGCCTGCCATCGCTTGAATATGGACCCCCGGACGCGCCCCATTAGCTAAAAGATGAGGACCATCACTACCAAGCTGGAGGAACCCATCCGCGAGGAGGTCAAGAAGCTTCTGGAGGCTAGCTTCATCTCGGAGATCTAGTATCCATGTTGGATCTCCAACGTGGTAATGGTAAAGAAAGTGGGAGGGAAGTGGCCCATGTGTATCGATTTTTCCTTATTAAATAAATCATGCCTCAAGGATTGCTACCCCCTGCCTCGAATCGACGCGCTGGTTGATTCAGCCATTGGGTTTTCTATTATGAGTTTTTTGATTGCTTTTTCAGGTTACCACCAGATCCGAATGTACCCTCCTGATGTCAAGGAGATCTCCTTCATCACGATGGAGGGATGCTTCAGCTATAAGATGATGCCCTTTGGGTTGAAAAATGTAGGGGCTACATACCAGCGCATGATGGATCGACTCTTCCTGGGTCAAAGGGGGAGGAACATGGAGGTCTATGTTGACGATCTGATGGTCAAGAGCAAGTGTGTGGACTCGCACCTTCGGGACCTAGAAGAGACGTTCGCCACCCTGCGGAAGTTCCAGATGAGGCTGAAACCCTTAAAGTGCGTCTTCATAGCGAGCCGCGGGAAGTTCCTTGGACATCTTTTGATCCCGGCAGGGGTGGAGCCTAACCAAGATAAGGTGAAGGTCATCCTAGAGCTGGAGTCACCACGCAATACTAAGGAGGTCCAGCGCTTGACAGGCAAGCTGGTCGGGCTAAGCAGATTCTTCCCCAGGTCGGGAGAAAAATGCTCACCGTTCTTCAAAGTGCTGCGGGGTACTCAAAAGTTCGAGTGGACCGCCGAGTGTGAAGAGGCTTTCTAAATGCTGAAGAGGTAGCTCTCCCTGGCTCCTCTACTTCAAATTCCAAAGGAGGGGGAGGACCTAGCCTTGTACCTCGGAGTAGGAGCAGAGGCTGTGTAACACCCCCCCTATCCGTCGCATAGCATATAGCAGTAGGTCCGCACGGGGCCCGACGCCATATACCACAGACAGAC